>VSMD01141079.1:0-36781 GCA_008750895.1 Mirza zaza
GTGGCTCACCTGCTGACCGAGGGGTGTCCAATGGGGCTCCCCATCGGGGTCAGAGGGTACGGCCCAAGCGGCCCCAAGGCGTGCGTGTACCCCAAACTGTCAGGAAAGGCCCTGAGGCGGCCTGTTGGAAAGCTCTGCTGGCACGTGTCCTTCTAGCTTCAGGAAAGAAGCAATTGGACCCTGAGGAATGCTGCCCAGGGACATCGAAAGGGTCAGAGTCACAAAGTTCTGGGGCAAATCTCGTGAACTCCCTGGGGTACCTCGGGTTCGTGTCCACCCTGCCCGGGCTGGCCCAGGCTGCCACCAGCCTGCCCCATCCCCACCCTGACATGGCAACCGTGTCTGCTCTGCTCAGGCTCTACTGCGGGGCCCGTAGCTTCTGTGACATTCCTCCTCTCCACGCCCGGGGCCTGTGACCGAAACAATTTCATTCAGCTGCCCCAGAGACTCACAAGTCCTTTATTCATTCAGCAAGTGTTTCCCAGCCCCTGCTGTGTGTTGGGCCCCTACTAATTCTATGGTAATAATCATTGCACTAAATAAAATTGCCTTCTAGTCATGTCATGGTGGAGTGAGGGACACTCAGAGGAAGAGGCTGTCACTGACCCCATGAAGCTCCCACTGCTAGTGCCAAGAGGCCAGTAATGAGTCTTTGCATTTCAAAACACCGTCTATTCAAGAAACAGAGATCGGCCAGGCGTGGGGGCTCATGCCTGCCTGTAATCCTAGCACTCCAGGAGGCCAAGGTGGCCAGATCGTTTGAGCTCAGGAGTTCGAGACCAGCCTGAGCAAGAGTGAGACCCTTTCTTTACTAAAAATAGAAAGAAATTAATTGGCCAACTAAAAATATATAGAAAAAATTAGCCGGGCATGGTGGCGCATGCCTGTAGTCCCAGCTACTCGGGAGCCTGGGGCAGGAGGATCGCTTGAGCCCAGGACTTTGAGGTTGCTGTGAGCTAGGCTGATGCCACGGCACTCTAGCCTGGGCAACGGAGTGAGACTCTGTCTCAAAAAAAAAAAAAAAGCAGAAACAAATATGGGTGGAGGTCAAAGTGGGGTCAAAATAGGAGAAGGGAGTAGGGGTGGGGAAGAGGTGGTATAAGGGACAAGGTGGGGATGGCAGGAGGTGGGGTTGGGCTAGGGACAAGGATGACAGCGAAGAGGACTGGGTAGCCCTCTGGCCTCTCCAGGCTACAAGCCTGCACTTCCTACCTCGCCCCATCTATCCTGACACAGAGAAATCTTCATTCATTCATTCATCAAACAGTTCTTGGACTCTTCCTGAATGCCAGACTTGCACTGGTGCACAACAATGAGTATCCCTGATCCTTGCCCTCAAAGAGCTCAAAGTCTCTGGGCTGAGGGAGGTCTTTTTGTAAACAATTACAAACATTGGGATGGGAGCTATGCCAGACAAGAACACAGACAAGGAGCTGCCTATGGCCTGTGGGAGTCTGGGAGGGCTTGAGAGAGGAGGTGGCGGTGGGTGTGTGTGTTTGTGTAATTGTATCCTTTTCTTATGTGAATTAGTAATACATTCACATGTTCAAAATCCTGAAGGCACAAAAGGATATGTGCCTGGTGATGGCTGCACAACTCTGTGAATGTACTGAAAACCATTGAATTATATACTTTAAACGGGCGAATGCTGTGGTATGCGACTTATATCTCAATAAAGTTGTATTTAAAAAAAGACTTCGTGTCTCCATCCCACCTCTGGCCCTGGTCCCTCACTGAAGTCAAGCAATATTAGGAGTTTCTGGTGTATTTTGTGTGTGTGTGTGTTGGGGGGTAAGTGACATTTTCAGTGGCAAATGAGCAGCATTTAGTCAGGTAGTAAACTGGGCAGCAAGGTGTTCCTGGTGGAGACATGAGCACGAAGTCACATGGTCCTGCGAGTGCCCCATGGCTGGGGCCTGGAGACGGGGTGGCAGAATGGCAAGGGATAAATGGGGCCAGTGAGCAAAACCTTGGGTGCCGCAGGGCCCAGTCTGCATTTTGTCTGTGAGCTGCGATGAGCCAAACCTTAAAGCTGCACAAAAAAACAACGTGACAATAATAACAAAGAAAGTATCACCCAACTCTCCCTCCATCATCCCGTTGTCACCCATCTAAGTTTTGCCGCAGTTCTTGTCTCCGTGCACGCGAGTGCTTTGTGTTCTACCTGGTTAGGTAAGTACACTTTCATGTTTCCTGTTTTCATTTAACATTACATCATAGGCATTTTAACAGGCTGCCACATCACACTCAAATGGATGGCTTTTAAAAGATAAGAGATACTCTCTCAAATTGGTAGTAAACAAATCATTCTTCATTGGGCAATTGGGTTGGTCCCAATTTGCTATCAAGTGGAAGAATGACCCAGTTGATCTTGGGTTTGGACAGCGGCTTTTACGTAGCAGACTCACAGGCTCAGTCAGAGCTACAGGGGACTCTGAGGGTCGTCTGGGTCCACCCTCAGGGCTCCCGCAGCCTTGAATCAGCACCTAACCCATCTGAGCCCATTTCTTCATCTGGGTAATAATAACATATTTGAATTGCCGAAAGGCTTTTTAGGCCTTGGTAGATTTTTCTCACTCTGGAAGGGCCTTGCGCCAAAGGAACTATTCAAAGACATTTCGTCCATATGGGCTCCCCTCTTCTGGTCTGGAAAAGTACACCTATCGCCCTCTTGCCTTCCTTGCTCAGATGGCAGAAGAGTGTGTGGGGCAGGCGCATTCTGGACACTCAGGGGGAGACATTCGGGCTGTCTACAGCAACGCTGAGGCTGCAGTTTCATTTTCTTTGACTTCAGTGGAGAATTTGTCCACTGGACACCGTGCTCAGTGCTGGGGGGACAATGGGTGCTAGACAGACAGTCGTTCCTGGTTCAGCCCAGAGGAGAAGCTGTGGCGGCAAGAACACCTCTCTGATGGCTCTTGGAAGTGGGAGCCAGCCCAGGCCCTCCACCTGCCCCTCAGACTGTCTGGCCCCCGCTGCCCTGCAGCTGCCACAGAGACCTCACCGGATGAAGGGAAATAGACTATAGCCTTCTCAGGGGGCTCGGGTCTCAGACACCCTCCTGCTGCACGTCTCTCATGCTCCTTAACTCTCCATCTGTGGGTCAGAAGATGATAGGGACCCTCAAGGAACAGGATGTCTCCATTTCCTCCACTGAGAAGGAGAAGCCAGTACCGTGGGGATGACTCTCGGCCCAGTGATTCCCACCCTTGCCTCATTTAACCTTCACAACACTCTTAAGAGGCAGATATTATTATTCCCATTTTACAGATGAAGAAACTAAGATTCAGAGAGATTAAGAAACCTGCCCAAAGTCACCTGGCTGGTAAAAGGTGAGGCAGGGATTGAACCCAGATCTTTGTGGAATTACACCTCACTGCTTCCCGGGGGCTGTGGCTCTTCTTCGCTGCCTTCTAGGCCTGTGTGAAGACTTAAACGAGGTAATGCCTGAGAAGCACTTGGGCCCTGATCCATGTTAAGTGACCCTCTAAAAGCAAAATCAACACTGCAAGGACAAGGGCAGAAGTAGGCACAGGTGCTTTTCACAAAGGTGCTCAACCTTGACCGCACATTGCGATCACCTGGAGAGCTCGTAAAACCCAGCATACCCAGCCTGCACCTCAGCCCAATAAAATCCAAGCCTCTGCAGGTGAGGCTCACTCATCAGCGGCTTTTGAATTTCCCCAAGTGGTTCTAACATGTGGCCAAGGTTGGGAGAATCCTGGAGACGGGAGTTCCGTTCCAAGCCTGCCAGAGGAGACTGACTAAGGAGAAGCTACGATATATAAAGATGTGTCCATCAGAAGGGCAGAAAGGGGGCACCCCAGAGCCTGCCCTGGCAGTGACAGTCAGCCACGCCTGGCGCAGAGGACCTGGCACAAGGCCGGGACATGTCCCGGCCTGGAGGCACTTTAGCCACGCAAATGGGGGTACCAGCTCCTATCGAAGCCATCTTGTGACCAATGGCTGGTTCTGATTCCCAGCGTGACAGGCCAGCTTCCCACCACATCATGGTCATGGGAGGAAAATGGGCACTTCACTCACAGCTCTTGCAGTAAAGAAATTAATTGACGTTGTGATAGTAATTTGGCTTTTGCTTTGACAGCAAATGAATAGATTGGCCTTCAGGTGTTACTTTGGTAAATCTAGATCTTCCCTGAATGACAATTCTCCTTGTGAGCAGATGAATCTAGTTTCTGATTCAGGCTCCTCCCTTGGACTATGGGGAATTCGCCAAGAAACCATCTCAAGGCATCCCGGGAGACATCAGCCGGCCCTGCCTGATGCACACCATCCTAGCCACAGAACCAGAGCAGACACTCTCGCTATAGGCAAATTTCCCCCTCCCTTCCCTCGCTTCCTATAGTTTTTCCTTGGCCACCTTCCCCCTTTTAAACCTTCAGAGCTTCCTGCTCTCTGCAGGGTGTACTGTATTGGGTTATTCACAATCTGAGTTCAGTCCCCACCCCCATCCTGATGCCCACACTCATCCCATCCTCTCAAGCCCCAGCCCATGCCCCTTCCTCTTTTTTCTTTTTCTTTTTCATGAGACATAGTCTCGTTCTGTTGCCTGGGCCAGAGTGCCATGGTGTCCTCATAGCTCACAGCAACCTCAAACTCCTGGGCTCAAGCAATCCTGCTGCCTCAGCCTCCCAAGTAGCTGGGACTACAGGCATGCGCTACCATGCCTGGCTAATTTTTCTACTTTTTGTAGACATGGGTCTTGCTGTTGTTCATGCTGGTCTCGAACTCCTGAGCTCAAGCAATTCTCCCGCCTCAGCCTCCCAGAGTGCTAGGATTACAGGCGTGAGCCACTGCGCCTGGCCCCTCCCATTCCTCTTTCCTCTTCTTCCTTTCTTCATCTGGTAACACCTTGTTTGTTCTCTAAAACCCAATTCAAATATTGCTCCCTCTGCTTTTCCCTGAGCAAACGTCTTTGCTTTGTTCTTTCTGCTCCCCCAGTACTTTGGACAGAACTTTGCCAGGTTCACACGCTGAACTCTAGGTCATTGTCCACACGTGTCCTCCTCTCACTTCCACATCAAACCGGACCTTGATGGCCTGGGGCCCAGCGTGGTGTCATGCTCATTTATGGGTCCTCAAATACATCTTTGTTCAAATTTGAATAAATGGTAACAGCTGTTAAATCTGAGTAGTATTTTTTTCTTTTTTTTGTCTTTTTAAAAACCATGTCACATTCACTTTACCATTTGGCTACCTCAAGAAGGAAGATCTAAGGGAATCCAAAGGTCTGAGTGAAAAATCACCCTGGCTGCCCAGGTCAAGCCAGGACACAGAACACAGGACAATAGTGACACACCGAGCCCAAGCATTTCCTCTCCAGATGAGACCTGCACCACCTGAACCAACAACTCAGAAAAGGTTGCAGGAAGGCAATGGCCAAAGGATTTCTGGGTTGGTGGACGCTAACAGAGCTGTAAATCAGTTCCCCATACTGGAATGTCCCTGAAACAGCCTGGGAAGGGGCGCAGAGCCTGGAGGTAGACGCAAGAGGGCATGGTGTGGGAGGACTAGAAGCACAGGCTAAGCCAGACACAGTGGCTCACACCTGCAATCCTAGCCACTCTGGAGGCTGAGGTGGGAGGAAACTGCTCTCCAGCCTGGGTGACAGAGTGAGACTTCCATTTCTTTTCTTTTCTTTTTTTTTTTTTTTTGAGACAGAGTCTCACTCTGTTGCCCGGGCTAGAGTGAGTGCCATGGCGTCAGCCTAGCTCACAGCAACCTCAAACTCCTGGGCTCAAGCAATCCTGCTGCCTCAGCCTCCCGAGTAGCTGGGACTACAGGCATGTGCCACCATGCCCGGCTAATTTTTTCTATATATTTTTAGTTGGCCAATTAATTTCTTTCTATTTTTAGTAGAGATGGGGTCTCACTCTTGCTCAGGCTGGTTTCGAACTCCTGACCTTGAGCGATCCACCTGCCTCGGCCTCCTAGAGTGCTAGGATTATAGGCCTTGGCCTCCTAGAGTGCTAGGATGGCTCGGGTGAGGAACAAGAAGGAAAGAAGTCGTCCTAGTGGGTCTAGGGAGAGGGGTTGGCCAGGGAAGTAAGTGTGGGAAATATCTGGACAGACCCTGATGAGTAACTGCAAATGGGCCATGAAAAGGTGTCAAAGGTGACTCCAAGTTTGCCAGGATCAGTGCCTGGAAGATGGCGGAGGGGAGGAGACTCATTTACAAAGCACAGGTGTCCAAGCAAGAACATGTCTGAAAGGAACTCATGGGTGCAGGGACTGTATGGGACATGCAGGTGGTGTCAGACGGGGCAGGACCCAACATCACATCATGCTGGCCGTGGAAGGAGGGCGGAGGGAAAGGGGAGTCCAGCTTGCTGGGGCAACATGGAACACGGCATTTCAAGGCGGTTAACTGTTAAGTGTCAGATGCTTGAGAAGGAAGAGTAAAGACTAGTCAGCAGATTTGACAGTGAGGAGGTCACAGGTGACTTCTCAGGAGAGCAGAGGAGGCTGAAGTCCCACACGCTTCGAGGGGACAGCAACAGGCAACCTGCTCTCTAGAGTTCAAGGTTAGAAAGATCCCCTGGACTTACATGACCCCGGTGCTGGCCTCTTTCCACTTCAGACCTACCAGATTGAAGGAAATCTTAAAAATAGAACCAATGTTGCCATTTCTTTCCACCCTAACGGAGGGAGGCACGCTGGACGCTCCCTGCCGGGTCCCTCTCTCTCCCTCCCACTGGCTGGAGGTCAGGACTGTCCAGGGAGACAGGCGTTGGCGGGACAGGTAGCTGTTTACTTCTTAGTGGAGCCCTGCTGTTTTCATAGCCCAGAATAGTTCCACAGCCCCCTTCCCCTCCCCCAGGCCTGGGGACGAGGAACCTCACCTCGTTAGTTTGCGGAACAATTCTGGGCCTCACCTCTTCCCCTCTCTGCATCAGGGTACTCATTTGGGGACTCTCAGAGGGGGTAAGCTGTGGGTTCAAAGGGTTCAAGACTACTAATTTCTTAATTATCTCCCCCCACTGGGCTCCGGAAGAGGGCAGGACTAATAACTGAGTGTGCCACACAGGCATTTTGGTTGGGATGAAATTTCCCCAGCTCTTAAACAGTTGATTAAAGGATTACATGGGCAGAGCTGGGAAAGGAAAGAGGAAATAAAGAGAATAGAAGAGGGTGGGAGGGCTGACTCAAGTCTGGATTGAGGCAGGCTCTGCCCGGGGAACCCACTTCCAGCAGGGAATTGTGGGGGGCTTCCCTGACTCATGGTGCCCCTCAGGTTTGGGCTAAGCTCTGTCTGCCCCGGTGTTTAGAACATGTCCAGGGGTAGAAGGAACACTCACTTCACTGGACACTCTTAGAAAACCTGAATTTTTTTTTAACCATGTAAATGTATCACTTTAGAAAATATTTTTAAAAATATGACCACATTTCTCTTTTCCTTCTAATAGTAATTCATCATTTACTTCTGTTAGATAATTAAAAGCCAGCTTCTCTGGGGCTATTTTCAAAGGACCTCCACCGTCTCAGGCAATGTTGGAGTCAAAAGGAGGACGAGGGTCACCGAATCTCATTTCACAGTTGACAAAAGTACAACCAAAGACTCCAGTGACTTGGCCGGGTTACAGAGCTCTTTAATCTTATTTTATTTTACTTGTAAAATCCTGGTGATGGCCGTGGGGGAGGGGCAGTCTCCTGGGCTGCTGGCTTGGGGACTTGAGAGTCTGCCAAGGAGAAGGAAGGTGTACCTTCCGCCCCACACCTGGCCCAGCTACGGCTGAGGATGAGCGACTGACAGCTTGGTTTCCCTTCCCTCCTTCTTCAGTTGGTCTTTCTTCTTCCAGAGAATCCGTGAATTGAAGCAAGCAGGGACAGTAGTGTGGGCTGGAGCCTCAGCTCACACTACACTTCCCTTCTCTCCTCAAATAGCCCTTATTGGCCGGTGGGGTATAGACCGGGACAAAAGGGAAAATGACCCATTTTTAGATAGTCCAGGCCACATATTTGGAGGCTTTCTTCGCTGGCCTCTGCCTCTGCAGTGCACCATCAACAAAGTTTCGCTCCTGGCAGGGACAATCGGCTTTGACAGCAAGAATGTTTCCTAGCGTGCTTGGCACCGCAAAGAGTTGATTAAGAATGGGAGAGGGGTCCGCCACCTGTGAGGGAACTGGTTGCCTGCGGAAACAGGCTACTTCCTGGCAGGAACAGCAGCTTCTTTTGGGGAAGGGAGCTCAGGAAGGGGGAGAGTAAGGGCAGTCTGTGATTCGCATAAAGTGCTGGTGATTCGCTTGATTTTTTGCTATGAATACAAGGCAGACCCCGGGGTGGCAGGAGGAAGGTAGTGAGCTTAACTGTTTACAGTGCAGCAAATGTTTTCAGGGACTTTTTGGTGGACAAAATGTCCAGCCCATCCCGAGACACGCTCCACGCTCCCCCGACCTGGTCGATGGATGCACAGTTCAAAGTCTTGAAGCTGAACTTTCTCACCGAGCCAGAGATAAATCAGCCATTTTCACTGGCTGGCAATGATTAACCCACCTCTCCCTCCACCTGGTGTCCCCAACATGTTTTTCTAAAATATGAACTGGGCCACTCACTGAGAAGGTGACAGCAGTTAATCCGGCCAGTTTGCCCTGTTCCCCACTAAACCCCTCCCCCACTGGTCACTTGGAAAGGGGGGGGGGAACCACACAAAAGAAATAATTTTAAAAAATAAAACTGTTCATCTTATAGTTTGGACTGTAAGACTTCAGAGGAATCTACCCTGCTGCTCAGACGTAGCTGTGGATTGAAGCTAGGTTTTGTACCCCTGTTGAAGTGTGGACAAGACCCAGTGTAGATATAACAACCGAGTGAAGGACCGACCAGTAGCTCCTCTCCCTACAGAGCCCAGGGGCCCAGCCAGAATAGATTTCGGCTTCAGGTAAAATCCGACTTTCTTTTTAGTAATAAATGCAATTTTTGATGAGGTGTGTGGTAAATTGTGGCTCCTTTCCCTCCTTGCTTTCCCATCTGCAAATAAACTCACTTGAGTGAATGAGTCAACCTTGCCCTGGGAGAAGGTGCCAGAACACTGGAACCAGCTGCACTTATTTAATAGCAGACCAGACTGTACTTTCTGGCACCTTTTCTTTATGTTCTTCCCAAACCACGATCCTGAAGCCTGGGTAACATAGTGAGACCCTGTCTCAAAAAAATAAACCAATCAACAAACAAAATTCTTACTTTCTGACCCTAAGAGATATGGAGCCAATACTGGGAAGAGGACCGATCTCAGGACAAAATGCCTGAGGAGCGCCCTGCTCCTCAGGTTGGTTGCACCCAACCAAGAGGAACCCAAGGAATGTCCCACCCTTACTGGTTCCCGGAATCAGCTGGCCATTTCCCTAGAGGACATGAATAAAACTTGAGTCTTCTCCGCTGAGGACCAAATAATGGGGAACTCACTGATATTTGTACAAATGAGATGCGGTTTCCCTCTGAACATCCCCCAGTTTACATTGTTGTGTAAATGTCTGACCTCCCTTGTCCCACTAGACTGGCGGGGCCCGGAGGACAGCCAGAATTTCACTTTTCGTTCCTCTGAGAGCCAGGCGTGGTGCTTTGCTCAGAAAATGTCAGTTGAATTAAACTGGAGAACTTCTTGAAAGGGACGATGGCAGGAGTTAGGGGGAGATGGTGGGATCCCCTCTCTGGAGACAGTTCTTTAAGGAGTGGATTTTCAGCAAAACCACCAGCCACTCAAATGTACAATATTCTCCTTGAGGATCCAGAAGTTTTCAATTCAGTCAGCTTTCTACTAGGCTTGGGTCCTGTCGGGCCTCATCTCTTTTTGCACATGATAAAAATTGGCTGAAGGAAGCACAAAAGGGCCGGAAGCTAGAATGGGGAGGACTAGTCTCATGATGTGATGAATGGTTGCTCTGACCAAGGAGGTACCCCTGCCCGGCTGGCAGCCTGCCAGGGAGATGTGCACACTGCCGCTATGTACTCAGAATGGCATATCAGCTCCATCAGCACTCCTTATCAGCAGCGCCTGCTCCCTGAGGTTCCTCAGAAGATAGTGCCCTCCACTTGCTCCCCATATGCTGAGCACATGACTGAGCCGCGCCCGACTCACAGAGACCCCGGCTCTCAGCAGCCCTGCAGAGACCCAGACGGTGGCCTTTGGATGTTTTGTCAGTGGGTTGGCCCCATTTGCCCTCAACTCGCCTCAGACCATAGAAACTCCAGTCCCAGAGATCACCACAGTAGTTACTCAATACTTTCTAGAAGGTTCACCTCTTCTGTGAGGCCCCTACCTGTGGCTCAGCAGTCCTGACAGTGCAGAACACACATTCCGCCCCCAACGCTGCCTAGCACAGGCTTCCTTCCCACCCACCCACAGCCCCTCCGCATTTCCTGCTCTCTGGGCTGGCTGGCAGGAGACGGTCGCTTGGACCAGCAGAATGATGAGGTCAAGGGCAATTGGAGTCGGCTTGAGCTGGGTGGGAGCCCATCAGGGCCATGGTGATGCGACTCCAGTTCATGCCTCCTGGATGATGATCTAATCATTTCCAGCACGGAATGCTGTCAACCTTTGCTACAGACTCGTTAGCTATGAGTTTATTTTCCCTGTCCTCAACCTACCCCTTCCATGTCAATACAGACTTTCTGATGGGAAATTCAAGGAGGTGTTTTCAAGTTTCCTTCCCACTGGCTCTTATCTTTGAAGATGCATGAATCCATCCCTTAATTCATTCCCCTGCTCCTTTCAGAATCCTAGGTGACCCAAGCGTGAGGTTCTTGGTCTCTCTATTGTTTGCAGGTGATATATATCATTTTGGAAATCTGCCTATCCCAGAACCCATATTGTCAGTCCAAAGAAGCATAGGCACCCCCAATGGGCAGAGGGCTCCTGAGAGTAACTGCACCGTGGCCCTTTGTCCAGGGAAGGGAAAGCAGCTGCCCTCTGTAGATGCACACACGCATACAGAAATATGTGTCTGAGCTCTCTTCCACATACAGAGTTCAAGATGATATATATGTGGACTGGGTGCAGTGGCTCATGCCTGTAATCCTAGCACTCTGGGAGGCCGAGGCAGGCGGATTGCTCGAGGTCAGGAGTTCGAAACCAGCCTGAGCAAGAGTGAGACACCCTCTCTACTATAAATAGAAAAATTAATTGGCCAACTAATATATATAGAAAAAATTAGCAGTGCATGGTGGTGCATGCCTGTAGTCCCAGCTACTTGGGAGGCTGAGGCAGGAGGATCGCTTGAGCCCAGGAGGTTGAGGTTGCTGTGAGCTAGGCTGAAGTCACGGCACTCACTCTAGCCTGGGCAACAAAGCGAGACTCTGTCTCAAAAAAAAAAAAAAAGATGATATATATGTGAAAGAAAGCTCAATTTGTGCACATATATGTATATATATGAAAGAAAACTCAAGATACAGATACTCTTTCTCAAAAATAACTAAAACTTTCAAACTTTCTCTCCAGAGTCCCCAGTTATCTGTTTGCCAGTGTTCTTATTCAGAACCACACATTCATCATACAGTTGTTGCATCAACATATATTCATTCTGTTCCTTTAACTTATGAGTTAAAACCCCAAAGGTTCTAACTTCAAGGTTATTAAACAAATTAATTACTGCATTCAAAAATGATTACTTTCTAGACAGGTGTGGTGGCATGTGCCTATAATCCCAGCTACTTAGGAGGCTGAGGCAGGATGATAGCTTGAGCCCTGGAGTTCGAGACCAGCTTGGATAACATAGTGAGACCCTGTCTCAAAACAATAAGCAAACAAACAAAATTATTACTTTCTGGCCCCAAGAGATATGGAGCCAGTACTGGGAAGAGGATTGCTATCCCAACCCAGAGACAGATCATAGATTCTAATATAGCTAAGGAAGGACCAGCAAGATGTCAGACCCCAGTACAAAATAGAACTTACCATATTTTAAAATTAATAACTTAAAACTTGAACAGCTAGAGCACCAAGACTTTTCTTTGTCCCCAAATAAGTGCAATTGCACACTTCAGAAATCAGACACCTTTGCAAGAATTGTGGTGGATTTAGACTCTGTCCTGTGTCTCCAACCTGGTTTCGGGGACCAGGAGGGCAGCCCCTGGCACTGTCAAGCAGCATGCCAAAGTTAATAATTGGCCCTGCTGAGTACATGGCCGATCAGGCTGTTTTTGTGTGCCTGTTTTTCTATTTTACGTAAATTACCCTGAACACGTTTGCATCAACCTACTGGTGATGCACCTTTGATCAATAAATTTTAGACAAATGTAGTTTTGAGTCCAAAGATCAGGGCTGGGTTGACCTGCAGACTGGATACAGGGTGTATAAAACAGGGGCAAGGCACAGGCTGATAGCAGAGCAATCACCACCAGGACTGAAATAAGTGCAAGGGCTCTGCCGACGACGGCTTCCTGAGGTGCCAGGGAAATGAGGATGGAGGAGGGAATGAACGCTCTCCATGACTTTGGGATCCAGTCAACGCGCTACCTGCAGGTGAATTACCAAGACTCCCAGGACTGGTTCATCTTGGTGTCTGTGATCGCAGACCTCAGGAATGCCTTCTACGTCCTCTTCCCCATCTGGTTCCATCTTCGAGAAGCCGTGGGCATCAAACTCCTCTGGGTAGCTGTGATTGGAGACTGGCTCAACCTTGTCTTTAAGTGGTAAGAACCCTCCAGGGAGGCGGTCAGCAGGAAAAGTTACTGGCATTCCCTCTGGAAATGTCTGTCCATCAGAAGCCGCTTTCCCAGTGCCACTCGCGCTACTCGTGAAGCCACCGTCAAGCCAAAGTCAAGCCACCACTTGACTTTGGATCATCTGCATAAAGAGGGAGGGCCTAGAAAACCTGTCAGTGAGTTGAAAACACAAGAAAGCCTATTTCATATGGCTTAAAAGGGTGGACAGACGGTTGCATTTAGTGAAAAGTCTGAGTTACAGGCTTTGAGCAAAGGGATAGTTTTATTACTTTGAAGCAGAATGATAACGTAAGGATAGGTGTATGAAAGAAGAAAAAGGATGTATGAAGAAAGGAAATATAGATGATTCAAAAACCTGCTGTGTGGGATAATGAAAAGGAACAAGGCTCCAGCCCTTGTTCTGCCACCTACCAACTACCTGTCCTTGGCAAGTCGTATCAACTCTCTGAGTTTCTGTTTTATGATCTATGATAATCATAGTTAACATTTATTGAACACTTAGTGTATGCCAGGCCATGTGCTAATTGCTTTCTTATGGGGAATTTGCTACTATGTCACAGATAAAGAGACCAAAGCACCGAGTTAAATTAGACCAACATGGTTAGTAAACAGCAGAGTCAGGATTGAAGCCCAGGCAGGCTGGCGTCAGGGGCAATGCTCTTAAGAACTGTTATATCCAGTGCTGATTAACTGACTCTCTGGGTGGGGAGGGGGAACCTGAGTTTAGCAGTTGCCAATTTCCGTTGTGTAAATATTCCCATTATGGCCACTTCCAAGATACCGATGGTTCTGGCTTGCAAAATTCCTGAGTTTTTAACAATTGAATCTTGTTAGCCACCTGACTCTAGCACGCTACTGGCTTGGCCTCTATTTCATCATCTAAAAACTGAAGGTGAAAAGCTGCCCTCTAAGACTTACCATCCCTAAAACTATCTATGTCTACCATCAGGCAATTCTTAAGATCTCTTCCAGCTCTAATTTCCTTTGGTCATAACAATAAAAGTTCTTTAGAGTAGGGGAAAAAATTGTTATTAGTTTCCGGAGCCCAAAGCAGACTGATGAGATGCCTGAAACCTCTCTTGAAAAAGCTAAATTTTATCTGTAATGTCCCCTTCAGCAGCATGCCCCTAAAAAATAAAAATAAAGGGTTATTCCAAACATCTGATCTCGATTAAAGAACCATGGACTCTCTCTGGGTTGGTGGAGGTCAGAGGTAGTGGCTATCCGTCATTTCTGTGAGAAATCACTCTTCCACCAGCACAGGGAAAAAGAGTCATCCTGACTGACATTTTGTTACTGAAAGTTTGGCACTTGTACCTGAGGCCACATCAGAAGAATAGGCCAAGTGGTTGAGGAAAAGGAAAGAGAAGTTTATTAGTTTGCTGGCAAATGAGGAAAACGACAGACTCCTGCCTTTAAATTCCAATTTTCCTAACTATAGGCAGAAATAAAAGGGAGGGTTCTCAGCTTTAGGCTATTGTTGTTCAACTATAGCTGATGACACTCCCCTGCCCCTAGCAACCACTGGTGTGAGGGAGGGATATAGGTTTTAGTTCCCAAAAAGATTGGAGGAAGTTTTAAAGAGACAGAAAACATTTCTACCCTTTTTCAGGCAGTTCCCTGTATTACAATTTGACACCTGTTTCCACAGTGAAAACATTCCTAGTCCTTTCAAAGGGGAAATGGTTTGTCTGAGATAGTCTGTTTCAAAGCAGGGAGGATACAGGGCAAGCATCTAAAGCTGTCTACATCCTCACAGACAGCAATTCTTGTGGGGACAGAGACCACGTCTCCTGCAGAGCTTGTCTTTGGGGCTGAGGTGTCTTCTCTGATGTTAGAAAAAATGCAAGATTCCCTGAGGCCAGAATAAAGAGAAGAGGGAACCTATAGTATATGCAAATCCAAGTTGCAAGCCATAGTTTCATATGCATTCTTCCAGGACAAATGCTTGGGATTTTTTAAAAAAGTCTCTGGGTGCTGTGGCTCAGGCCTGTAATCCTAACACTTGGGAGGCTGAGGCTGGAGGATTGCTTGAGGTCAGGAGTTGGAGACCAGTCTGAGCAAGAGCAAGTTCCCATCCCTAAATAAAACAGAAAAAAACAGCTACTTGGGAGGCTGAGGCAGGAGGATTGCTTGAGCCTAGGAGTTTGAGTTTGCAGTGAGCTATGATGACGCCTGGGCAATAGAGTGAGACTCTATCTCAAACAAACAAACAAAAAAGTCACATTGCTGCCATTAATATGGATTTTACAATCTTGGGTTTATTTATTTATTTATGTTTGAATAGGTGATACATTCCAATGGTTCAAAATGCAAACATTTTATAAGGATGTGTCATAAAACGTCTCCCTCCCATGCTTCACCCTGGTTACCCAGTTCTCCTTCCTGGAGGCAACATGTGGGTCTTCTCTTCAAGCTACTCTCTCTTCTCCAAGGTGTGGGGTTCGGGCAAAAGCATCCATTCAGTAACTCCAGACACTGGTTCTGTTTTTCCACAGGATTCTCTTTGGACAGCGCCCATACTGGTGGGTCTTGGACACCGACTACTACAGCAATACTTCCGTGCCGCTGATAAAGCAGTTCCCTGTCACCTGTGAGACTGGACCAGGTAAGAGTCCAGAGCTGGGGATGGCTCTTCAGAGTTGCGCTGAGCTGGGTCAAGGAGACCAGGCCTTTATGCCCCAATATAGACCAGTTACTGGGTGCAGGCTGCCCCTAGAAAGAGTATAACCTTGAAGGTGGCTTTCTTCAGGCTATGGCAATGCGGAGAAGGCCAAGAGCAGAGGGCCATTGGCCGTCACTCTCTCAACAGCAGCAAATAAGTTCTCCCATCCGGGAAGTGCTCTGGGTGGCACATCTCCTGACCCTCTGTCTCCCAGGGCAGAGGAATCGGGAATGGGAACCAGTTGCAGTATTAAATAAAGTGGTCAGAGTGGGACTCACTGGGAAGGTGAGCTCTGAGTCAAGACTCGAAGGATGTGAGGGAGTCAGCCAGGAAGTTTCTGGCAGAAGAGCTGTCTGGCCAGAGAGGATTGCCATGCAAAGGCCTAGGGTGGGAGCTTGCCTGGCACGTTTACAGAACAATGAGGCTATGTGGCCAGAGAACAGTGAGCAAGGAGAGAGTAGAACAGAAGTGATGGAGGGCAGGTCAGTTTGCAACTTTGCACCCATTATGTTCATTCTTTGTGTAATCTCCAGACTGTGTATAGCTACAAGAGCAGGAACCTTCTCTGGTTTTGCTCACCATTGTATTCCCAGAGCCTTGCACAATGCTCAGCACATAATAGGACCTCAATAGATATTTATTAAATAACAAGTTATGGATAAATGAGTGGATGGTAGGATGAATGGGTGGATGGATGGGTGGGTGGGTGGATGGATAGGTGGATGGATGGATGGATGAGTGGGTGAGTGGGTGAGTAGATGGATGGACAGATGCCTGGGTGGCTGAGGGGATGATACCCCCAGCAGTCTCCCAGATGAACACCTTTCACCTTTAGTCCATTCATCTCTTTCCTGCCCTTTAGGGAGTCCCTCTGGCCATGCCATGGGTTCAGCAGGTGTCTACTATGTCATGGTCACATCCACCCTCTCTATCTTTCGGGGAAAGAAAAAGCCGACTTACAGATTTCGGTAAGAACTCACCACTGGGGTGGGTGGTGAGGGCAGGAGGTGGCTGTGTCTGCAGCTGACACACCACTCGCTCTTCCTCACACTCTCAGCTCATTCCCACAGCTTGGGTTGGCACTGATTAGAGTTGTGGCACTGAGGGTGAACTCCAGAGTCACAGGATATCGGGCTAGAAGGGACCCATGAGTGCAACCCCTTGTTTCACAGATAAAGAAACCAGGAGGCCTAACACCATAAACGGGCATCTAAAGATCAGCTAGTGAGGTGGTGGCAGGGCTTAAACTAAAACCCATTTCTGTACCAATCATGGAGTCACCCCGTCCAGGTTAAAATGACCAGAGAAACATAGGACAGTCCTACTACAGGGAATTTTGGGTATATAGCCAATAGGGAGGTTACAGTTCCTGTATGCAAGGGTTTGCCACTTGCTACAGACATCTTTGAGCTTTTGAGTGGCGGCTTCAATTTACAAAAATTCTACTGATGGCACCTAAGTTTGCCAGGCTCCAGCATTCCTGCTGGGGCTGCTTTCTTTGCGGGAGGATTGCACCTAGCTTGTCATGGTTGTCTCTTCCATTGCAGGTGTTTGAACATCATTTTGTGGTTGGGATTCTGGGCTGTGCAGCTGAACGTCTGTCTGTCGCGAATCTACCTTGCTGCTCACTTTCCCCATCAGGTCGTTGCTGGAGTCCTGTCAGGTATCTATGCTCCGACCCCCTTCCTCCCCCCACCCCATTTCTCCCTAATCAAAACAAAATCCCAGTATTCTGGCCATGTTCTGTGTATGAGTGATGCTGTTAGCCTTTCAGTGGGTTGAAAGTCAAGGGTGGATGATTCGAAATGATTGATTTCTATAGAAGTGCATGGATCTACACAACTAAATATGTAGAAAAGCTATATTACATCAGATTAACTCACCAAATTGAATTAGTTTAAAATCTCAGCTTTTAGGCCGGGTGCGGTGGCTCACGCCTATAATCCTAGCACTCTGGGAGGCCGAGGCGGGCGGATCACTCGAGGTCAGGAGTTCGAAACCAGCCTGAGCGAGACCCCGTCTCTACCAAAAATAGAAATTAATTAATCGACCAACTAAAAATATATATACAAAAAAAAAAAAAAATTAACCGGGCACGGTGGCACATGCCTGTAGTCCCAGCTACTCGGGAGGCTGAGGCAGCAGGATCGCTTGAGCCCAGGAGATTGAGGTTGCTGTGAGCTAGGCTGATGCCACAGCACTCACTCTAGCCTGGGCAACAAAGCGAGACTCTATCTCAAAAAAAAAAAAAAAAAAAAAAAAAAATCTCAGCTTTTTACATTCCTTTTTTTTTCTGAGACAAAGTCCTGCTCTGCCACCCTGGCTATAGTACAGTGGTGTCATCGTAGCTCACAGCAACCTCAAACTCCTGGGCTTAAGCAATCTTCCTGCCTTGGCCTCCCAGAGTGCTAGGATTATAGGTGTGAGCCACGTCGCCCGGCCTACATTCTTTATTTCTTACTGCTCTTCACTTGAAAGTGGACCCTAATTTAATATTCAGGGAATCTACGAAATTTAACAAATTAACACAGTGCTCTAAGAAAGCACTTTATTTAAATACATTCATTTGCAAACCTGATAGAGATCTGCAGTTGATTTCTTTTATAGGTTCAGAGTTTTGAAAGTCTATTTTCTTAGATCTAGTTAATAAGGGGCAGAAAAGTTTAGGTTAAGCATAAGGAAGATTTTGTGAGGGGCACTAGAATATGAGACCTGAAAAAAATTGTGGAATTTTCCCCTGGAGATCTGTAAAAGCAGAACACAAAGCAGAACACAGTACCATTCAAAGAAGAGTGTTTAGAACAAGGGAGCTAATGGTCTCATGGTAATCACAAAAGCAACACAGCATTTAGGACTAGATTCCATGTTTGGGGAAGACATGGCTTCCATGTTTTGGAAGCCAGGTTACATGAAAAACCTAGGAATGTTTAGGTTAGAGAGAATAATGTCTTTAGGCCAGGTGAGATGGCTCATGCTTGTAATGCTAGCACTCTGGGAGGCCAAGGCGGGAGGATCACTTGAGGTCAAGAGTTTAAGACCAGCCTGAGCAAAAGTGAGACCCGTCTCTATTAAAAATAGAAAAATCAGCTAGTCATGGTGGCATGCGTGTGTAGTCCTGGCTACTTGGAAGGCTGAGGTAGGAGGATCACTTGAACCCAGGAGTGTGAGGTTGCTGTGAGCTAGGCTGACGCCAGGGCACTCTAGTCTGGGCAACAGAGCAAGATTCTGTCTCAAAAAAAAAAAAAAAGAGTCCAGGCGCGGTGGCTCACGCCTGTAATCCTAGCTCTCTGGGAGGCCGAGGCAGGCAGATTGTTTGAGCTCAGGAGTTTAAAACTAGCCTGAGCAAGAGCGAGACCCCGTCTCTACCATAAATATAAAGAAATTAATCGGCCAACTAAAAATATATAGAAAAAATTAGCCGGGCATGGTGGCGCATGCCTGTAGTCCCAGCTACTCGGGAGGCTGAGGCAGCAGGATCGCTTGAGCCCAGGAGTTTGAGGTTGCTGTGAGCTAGGCTGACACCATGGCACTCACTCTAGCCTGGGCAACAGAGTGAGACTCTGTCTCAAAAAAAAAAAAAAAAAAGAAATAACTGTCTTCAAATGTGTGACTAAAGGACTACATTCACAATTTACTAACTTCTGTGGAAAGAACTGAGACCAATAGATGGTATTAGAGGAGAATGGATTTCAGCTTAGCATGAGGAAGAACTATTTAGCAATCAAATCCATTCAAAGATGAAATGGGCTGTTCTAGTGGGAGTGAGCTCTCCACACTTGGGGGTATTCAAGTAGAGACAGGAGGACCCCTGACAGGAAACTTGCGTACAGTGGGAGGATGTATGTGACATGACACTGCCATCTGAAAGAGTAGGCTGTGAACAGGCTGGAATAAACCAGGTGACCCTCCAATCTGGTGTCTTGTGATTTAATTCTACAATGGCAGACAGATGGCATGTCACCCACTGCTGCAAATCCACCTCTCCTGAAGG
Organism: Mirza zaza; assembly: GCA_008750895.1. Classification (NCBI taxonomy): domain Eukaryota; kingdom Metazoa; phylum Chordata; class Mammalia; order Primates; family Cheirogaleidae; genus Mirza; species Mirza zaza. Next base: position 19,338 of record VSMD01141079.1, read on the forward strand.
TCCAGAATCTTCCTTGTCTCTCACGGTCATTCTTTTTTCCACTCAGGCATTGCCGTGGCTGAGACTTTCCGCCACATCCAGGGCATCTACAACGCCAGCCTCAAGAAATATTTTTTCATCACCTTCTTCCTGTTCAGCTTTGCCATTGGCTTTTACCTGCTGCTAAAGGGGCTGGGTGTAGACCTCCTGTGGACTCTGGAAAAGGCCAAGAGGTGGTGCGAGCGGCCAGAATGGATCCACATTGACACCACGCCCTTTGCCAGCCTCCTCAAGAACCTAGGGACCCTCTTTGGCCTGGGGCTGGCGCTCAACTCTAGCATGTACCGGGAGAGCTGCAAGGGCAAACTCAGCAAGTGGCTCCCATTCCGCCTCAGCTGCATCGCGGTCTCCCTAGTCCTCCTGCACCTCTTTGACTCTTTAAAACCCCCATCCCAAATCGAGCTGATCTTCTACGTCCTGTCCTTCTGCAAGAGTGCGGCAGTGCCCCTGGCATCCGTCAGTGTCATCCCCTACTGCCTCTCCCGGGTCCTGGGCCAGCCACACAAGAAGTCTCTGTAAGGGGAGTGGAGTCTTCAGTATTTGAAGTCCATGACTCTGCCGGGGTTGAGGGGGACCAGGTCTTCTGCCTGCCCATTTTGAGGCCAGAGGTGCAAACGTCAGCTCAGGAGACCCCTCTTCTACAATCCTAATCACATGGGGTGATGTTTTTGAAAAGCCAACGCAGCTATTTGAGAAAGCCTTGACTGTTAGAAGTGGGGTCATTCTGGATTTTTCCCTGAAGATTTACTTGTTCTTCTGCCAGGTACACCAAAGCAAAGACTTCCAGGTAGGGCCAGCTCACAAGCTCAGGCCAGAGATCCCAAATGAGAATTTCCTACTTGTGCTCATCGTTACCAAGAAAAGGAGAGAGAAGCAGTGGATTTGATAGGGAAAGAAGGATGGTTGAAGGTGGAGTTTTTAGTATGTTGTATATGATGCAGACTATGTGCCAAGCAATGTTTAAACAGCTTCAATTATATGCTAAGGCACTCTCAATCATGGGGGACCAACCTAAAGTATAATTAATAAGTGGTTAATGGGGTAATTCTGCTCCTATTTTTCTACTATACATGCATGTGTATAATACATTCATCATTGTGTTTACTTGGATTTCTGACTGGGGGCAGTGACCTACACATAGTACCAGGTCAGACTATTCAGGCATAGTGGACTTCTCCTCTATCACATTACATCTTCCTCCTTATAAGCCCAGCTCTGCTTTCTCTGCTTTCCCCAGAATTTTCCACTGGCTCCATATCTGCCTTGCTAGATCTTCAGATGGCTAACAGGCAACCCTGTGGGGATGTTTTTTGTATGTTGCAGTTAAACTTCGAAATCTTGGACAAAATAGCAAGGCGAGGGCCAGGTTTCCTCTCTCCAGAAGGTCACTCCAATGTTACTTTTGATTCCTGGAGAGTAAATATGACTCCTTTCTCTATCCCAAGCCAACCCAGGCACATTCTTAGAGGAAAAGCCAATTCCTCCTTGCCTATTCTCCAATCTCAGCTGATTTGCAGAATATGTCCTTAAAAAAAAAAAGCTGAAGACTATTTATTTGAAAGTCCTGTGTTTCCTACTAATTATATAGTACACCATATATTATCATTCACATCAACCATCCTGCTCATAACATCTTTGAAAAGAAAAATATATATGTGCAGTATTTTATTAAAACATTTTATTTAAGAATGGAGTCTTGTTGATTACTATGTTTTAGATGCAGTGTGATCTGATGGTTCTAATTCTGGCCCAGCTAAATTTCTAGCTCTTTCTCTGTTTCCTTAAACAAATAATTTGGTTTCTCTGTGCCTGCTTTTTTTTTTTTTTTTGAGACAGGGTTTTGCTCTGTTGCCCAAGCTGGAGTGCAGTGGTGTCATCATAGCTCACTGCAGCCTCAAACTCCTGGGCTCAAGAAATCTTTCCTACCTCAGCCTCCTAAGTAGCTGGGACTACAGACATGAGCCACTACGCCAAGCTAATTTTTCTATTTTTTGTAGAGATGGGGTCTTGCTCTTGCTCAGGCTGGTCTTGAACTTCTGGCCTCAAACAATCCTCCCAAAGTGGTAGGATTGCAGGCATGAGCCACTGAGGCCAGCCCCTGCATTCTCCCTTTGGAGAAGGAAAATGCTGTGTCTCAAGTTCACCTGAACTTCTATAAGGCATAGGGAGACTTTTAGGAGCACGGGTAGAGTTGAGCATATCAACATAGGCACAGTATCAGCACAGAATCAGAAAGACCCAGAGTTGGCCAAGACTGAACATGAATTACCAGAGCACAGGTCAGCATAAATTGCTCTGTAGTCTCAAATTGCAAGTTGAGGGCAGACAGGCAGGGTCATTACCAAACTAAGCGATTGTGGAATGCAAACTGTAGTGGCAGAACGAGACTGGGCGGATTCTAGAACTGAGCTTTTGGGTTATAGTTAAAGAAAGTCTAAACAGGGCGGATCAGAGCACCAAGGCATGCCCAAGGAAGCTATTGCAGGCTTCTCTGCTAAGTGATTTATTTCATCCTGAGTGCAGGGTCTCACTCTAAAGGCCTCAACTCCCCACCATAACCCTGGACGTCCTGGGGGTGAGATCTGCACATTCACTCCAGCTCTTTGGAACATGTATGTTTAGAGAGGGTTGAGTCATCCTACTGGATTTGGGTTGTTGGAGGGGGAAGGACTCAGCCCCTCACAGACTCTAATAGCCCCACCCAGAGAGAAAGGAAATGGCCTTGATCTGTCTGAACTGAACCCTGCTGCTTAGGCATGGCCCCATCCTTGAAGATCCATTTGCTCTCGGGAACCAAGTCCAGGATCCTTGCCAGAGGAGTCCCCCAGAAAGTAAATAGAGCCCCTACCACCACCACCACCTGTCAGTTTACAAGGTTGATAAGGACACAGAAGAACAGATAAAGTTTATTGAGCGCTTACTATACACCAGACTCTGTTCTATGCAACTTATTTACACAATTAACTCAATTCTCCCAACATCTCTGTGAGATGGTTATTATCATTTATCTTCATATTATATAAGAATAGGCATTGAGGGGTCAGGCATCTGGTCTAGAATGTGGGGGCCAGTTTAAGAATCAGGCAGTCTGACCCCAGAGGCCCTGCTCTACCCCATCTCACCCCGGACCCCACAGACACTGGCAAGACTCCCAGCTGGTTCAAACTACCCTTCAAGTACCAGGTAGAACTCTTCATTCAGACTAGAGAGGATTTGATTTCTTTTCACTTAAAGCCATTATAAAACTTAGAGAAATCCTCCCAATAAGATAGCATTAGTTTCTAAGTATATTTCAACAGTAATTTCATAAAATAACTATTAGAACAGGCATCACCATGCTAGTTTGACATCAGTGTCTAGAGCAACCTTAGAACTTTGTTGTTTTCTTTCAAGAAAGAGTTTAAAAGTCATGTTTAGACTATCTGGGTCAGAGAGTAAGTAACTTGATATTTCTAGAATTGAAATAGAATGAGAAGATAGAATTACCACAGAGAACTTTTGGTATAGATCCATATACAAGGATAGAAAGAAAGAGACACTGTGGAGGATGGTTTAGATCAGAAACTGCACAAATATGGAGTTGATACCTTTCATGGGGACAGGCTAAATCCAGAATTGGACACTTCTAAAGGCTTAGAATTTGCAATGGGTAAAGCAGATCAGAGTGTTAGCTCATGATTGATTTGTAATATGGTCTATTTATTAGACAGAACATTTGGATCACTGATCTGTTCCCCAAGTTACAGATTTATGTCTGCTTTAGAAATGGCTTGTAGATCCTCAGGCTGGAAGCAAGTATAAATGACCAATGACAGTTTTAAAGCAAGGTTCATGTCATAGTATAATTAGATAGAGTATGCTAGCAGCCTATCCATTTTTAGGTGGTAAGTTTGAAGATGATACACACACAGAAACACATGCACACATACTATGCAATTGTATTATTGCCCAAGGAAAAGAGAGCCATTAAGAAAGTCCAACTTCTGCTGCCTAGGCCAATGCAGCACCACACACAGCCAAAGGCCGGGGGGTTTTTCTTCTGTTTGTTAACAAAATTGTAACAGCTTAACAGCTTTAAAAAATATTATAACAGCTTGATAGAAATACAATTCACATACCATACAATTCACTCATTTAAAGTGTACTATTCAGGCCAGGCACAGTGGCTCATGCCTGCAATCCTAGCACTCTGGGAGGCCGAGGCGGCCGGATTGCTTGAGTGGGAGGCCAAGGCGGGCTGATTGCTCAAGGTCAGGAGTTCGAAACCAGCCTGAGTAAGAGTGAGACCCCATCTCTACTATAAATAGAAATTAATTGGCCAACTAATATATACATAGAAAAAATTAGCCGGGCATGGTGGCACATGCCTGTAGTCCCAGCTACTTGGGAGGCTGAGGCAGGAGGATTGCTTGAGCCCAGGAGTTTGAGGTTGCTGTGAGCTAGGCTGACACCACAGCACTCACTCTAGCCTGGGCAACAAAGTGAGACTCTGTCTCAAAAAAAAAAAGTGTGCTATTCAATGGTTTTTAGTATATTCACAGAGTTGTATAACTATCACTAGGAATCAATTTTAGAACATCTTTTGTTGCTTCGTAAAGAAACCCCATGCTGGCCGGGCCCGGTGGCTCACACCTATAATCCTAGCACTCTGGGAGGCCGAGGCGAGCAGATTACTCGAGGTCAGGAGTTCGAAACCAGCCTGAGTAAGAGCAAGACCCTGTCTCTACTATAAATAGAAAGAAATTAACTGGCCAACTAATATATATAGAAAAAATTAGCCGGGCATGGTGGGACATGCCTGTAGTCCCAGCTACTCGGGAGGCTGAGGCAGCAGGATTGCTTGAGCCCAGGAGTTTGAGGTTGCTGTGAGCTAGGCTGACGCCATGGCACTCGCTCTAGCCTGGGCAATAAAGCAAGACTCTGTCTCAAAAAAAAAAAAAAGAAACCCCATGCCTATTAGAAATCACTCCCATTTCACACCAACCCACTCAGCCACAGACGACCACTAATCTGTTTTCTGTCTCATAGATTTGCCTATTGTGGGCATTTCATACGGTTGGAATCATATATGATGTGGTCTTTTGTGTCTGGCTTCTTGCACTGAGCAGGATGTTTTCAAGGTTTATCAGTGTTATAATGTGTATTGGTATTTTTTTTTTAATTTTAGCGTATTATGGGGGTACAAGTGTTAAGGTTACATATATTCCCCATGCCCCCTCTACCCCCTTAAGTAAGAGCTTCAAGTGTGTCCATCCCTGGTATTTTTTCTTTTAATGGACAAATAATATTCCATTATATAGATATAACACATTTTGTTTATCAGTTAATGGATAATTGGATTGTTTCCACTTATTTATTTATTTATTTTGGAGACAGGGTCTTGCTCTGTTGCCCAGGCTGGAGTGCAGTGGTGCAATCACAGCTCACTGCAACCTTCAACTCCTGCTTCAGCTTCCTAAGTAACCAGGACTACAGGCATGTGCCACCATGCCCGGCTAATTTTTTTTTTTACTTTTTGTAGAAATGGGGTCTTACTATGTTGCCCAGGTTGGTCCTGAACTCCTGGCCTCAAGTGATCCTCCTGCCTCGTCCTCCCAAAGTGCTGGGATTACAGGCATGAGCCACTTTTTGGCTATTATAAATAATACTGCTATGAACATTTGTGTACAAGTTTTTGTGTGGATGTATGGTTTCATTTCTCTTGGGTATATTCCTAGGAGTGCAATTTCTGGGTCACATGGGAATTCTATATTTAACTTTTAAGAAACTGTAAGACTGTTTTCCCAAAAGATTAGGAAGGAAACATTTTACAGTGTTTTTGCTTTCGCCATCTCTTTCGATTTCCTAAAATCATATCCTTTATCATAGCTTTGTCTACTTCCATGCTTTGGAAGAGTTTTAAAGCAAGATTGATCAGGTGATCAGAATTTACACGATGAAATTTCAGTGAGCTCTTCCCACTTTCAGGGACGATGCCTTTGTTGCCCCACTGTGTGTTCTAAGAGCATTTCATTGGAAGACATGTGTGGATATCTGAAGTTCCAGTCCTAATCAATTGGTTGTTTGTAACCTGTCAAAATTTGCTGACTTGTTTTCTGAAAATCATTCCTTTAGCTACTGAATTATTAATAGTGATTGATTTTGCTCTGTAGTAATTGCTGAACTAGACTTTCAGACCTGTATATGTAAATAAAATAGGACAGTATCATTTGTGTCCAAGAGTTTTTCAAGAGCCCTCAAGAGTGGAAAACACTCTGGCCAAGTGGCCTTCTGGTGATGTAGTTAAGGAAAGAATTGCCTGGAAATGTTATAAAGAAGCACTCAACAAGAGTCACTTCCAGGCCAGGCACGGTGGCTCATGCCTGTAATTGTAGCACTCTGGGAGGCCGGGTCAGGTGGATTGTGTGAGCCTAGGAGTTCGAGACCAGCCTGAGCAAGAGGGAGACCCCGTCTCTCCTAAAAATACAAAGAAATTACTTGGACAGCTAAAAACATATAGAAAAAATTATCTGGTCATAGTGGCACATGCCTGTAGTCCCAGCTATTTGGGAGGCTGAGGCAGAAGGATCACTTGAGCCCAGGAGTTTGAGGTTGATGTGAGCTAGGCCGATGCCATGGCACTCTAGCCTGGGCAACAGAGCCAGAAAACTGTCTCAAAAAAAAAAAAAAAAAAGTTACTTCCATCAGAGAACCAAGACTCTAATTCATCTGAAGGGAAAACTAGTGATTGTACAGTCCGGTGATGGGCGACCCCAAATCTAATTTCAAGGTGAAAGATTAAAAAGCTATATCTAGGCTGCTCTTCTTAATAAAAGGAAAAAAGGCCAGGTGTGGTGGCTCACACCTGTAATCCTAGCACTCTGGGAGGCTGAGGCAGGAGGATCACTTGAGGTCAGGAGTTTGAGATAAGCCTGAGCAAGAGTGAGACCCTGTCTCTACTAAAAATAAAAAAAAAATTAGCCTGGCATGGTGGCACATGCCTGTAGTCCCAGCTACTCGGGAGGCTGAAGCAGAAGGATTGCTCGAGCCCAGGAGTTTGAGGTTGCTGTGAGCTAGGCTGACGCCTCGGCACTCTAGCCCGGGCAACAGAGTGAGACTGCCTCAAAAATAAATAAATAAAGGAAAAAGAAAAAAGTCTATAAATATTTTATTTTCCTGGTTGGCCTTTATTTCCCACCAAAAAAGTTGCTCACTATTAATTCTATTCAAAAAATTATTTTCAGTTCATGGATACTGAAATTAAGGCCAAGAGACATAAAATGGCTCACCTAAGTCACAAAAGTAACCTGTCCACAGGTCTCCTGATTCTTAGCAGAGAGCAGTCTCCTGCATATATTCGGGCTGCAGGCCCAACTCGCAGCTGTTGGAACAGAAGTAAAAGACATATGTAAACGATAGAGCCAGTATGTGAACCAGACCAGGGTCTGTTAGCCAAATTAAAGCCACGGCTAGAATAACTGTAGGTTAGAGGTGGCCTTCTCCTAATTATGGTATGGGCTTCTCTCTTCCTTCTTTAATCTTCATAAGTGTCTCCAGGGCAAAAGTGTAACTAACTTTGGCAGGGAACAGCTCAGTGTTTCTATGGAGTTTGGGGTTTTTGTTTCTAGCCCATCACAGAACTAGGAATCTCACTCCTTTATTATGTGCATTCTTTTCTCTCCAGAGAAAAAAAGAATGAAAATTGAATTCCTTTCTCTCTTTTGCAAACTGTTTGGGGACTCCTTGACTGAGGCATGCCATCTTTTTGAGGGCATACATTTCATCTTTTCATCTCCATCTTTTGCTCTACTCTCCTTCACCCCAGCCAGCTGGCAACACTTCCACTCCTCCCTACTTGATCCACCTGGTTGTGAACCCAAGTGGGCCTTTTGAGATGGTAATTGGCTTATTGACTTGATAAGCCAGTCCTTCCATTCCAGTCCATTGCCAGTCCATTTTTGCCCCACATGTGATTGCAATGGAATGACAGTGGCATCATCTCTACTTACTGACTGTTGTGAAACCACCATGGACAGCCCTGCCCTAAAGCCTCCAAAAGGCTGCTTGGTTCAGGAGCCTTCGGAATGGTCCTTGCTCCTAGCAGGTATCGGATACAATTCAGGAAAAGCTGATGCAGCAGCCCCATCTCTGATCTTGCTCTCCAAGCTGTGTCAGCAGGCTCACTGGTCACAGTGGCCGCCACACTGTTGTCTCCAGAACTATGCCCTTTCACATCTGCCATCGAGAGTGCTCTTCACAGCTGCCAGATATGCTTCTAGGAACTTCCAAAGAGCCAACAACCCCAAACATAATGACTCCATCAGACTGGTGAGTTAGTTCCTCCTTTAGCTGGGGGATGGCTGAACTCAACCTGTTTTAAGAAAAATAAAAGGTCAATGTGCCCGCCACCGTGTCCATGGAGAGAGGCTGAGGTGGCTGAACTCCAGGCCAAGGCACCAGGGTAGTGAAGGTGTTGGCTTCCTTAGTCTGGCCACCGCCCAGGCTGTGAGCAAGAGGAAGCAGCGGCAGCCCACCCGCTGCCCTCACCCTGACACTTTCAGCGGTAAACAAGATAAAGTATTAATAGCTTCTTAAAGATAAGCCTGAGCCGGTGTGCAAGGTGGTGTCCGAACCAGAGGCTGTACTGGCCTTTCTTAAACTCTAGAAAATACTCAAACAAAAGGAGATTCTGAGGAAGAAGTTGCTTAAGACGGAGTCAGAGTGTTTGTTGAAAAGAAAGCACCGCTAACACTTTTAGGGACAGAAAGGGACTATGTTGAAGACAAATTATCGAGTGAGTTTGTGTTCAATAACCCAAACATCAAAGGCACTTGTGGCCGTGGGGAAAGCTTTAGTATTTGAAACCTCAGCACTCCTCTGGCTGTGAGCTCCAGGAACACTCCGGGACACCTTAGAGCTTACTGAAGCAATCATGTGACTGTCACCTGCTTAATGTGTGGCTGCCAGGTGAGGAAAATAAAGTGATGCATTTGGAAAATGAATCCAGTGTGTTAGATTCAGGAAGAAGTGATATTTGAGTTCTCTGCAGGGGACAGAAAATGAAACGCCATCACTCTCTTTGGATCATTTTTCTTTTCTTGTAAAGAAAAACAAATCCTACCCCGAGCTTAACTCTCTTGTCCCCTTTCTTTTAGAAACAGTTTCATTAAAGTTGGCCTCCTAGGCATCTATCAATCCGTTCAGGAAATGGACTGGATCTCTATTGAATGGCCTGTGTGTGCCTCTTCTCCCCAGTTTTCCCCAATCAGATTGGTGACTCCTAAAATTCAGAGGCAGGAAGTCCTGATTGCTGGTAGTAACACGGTGGTGCATTATTTTTCCACCCAAACTTGGCATGGCCTTTTTACATTTCCATCAAAAATCTCATTGTTGGATGCCTTATTTGCATATGCTTTAAGAGTACTGAGCAAAGATTTTCTTGAACTAGAGCGATGGTAACAAAAGGTGAGAACTACTTTACCCACCTGTTTTGAAATCCATTTGATTTGCCACCCTAAATGTCTGCTCGAAGATGGGATCTGAAGCGGACTTCGATTCTTTTAGTTGAAAGGTCTCTTAAAAGCCATCTAGCCCACCTGACTCAGTTCTGTCTGTGAAGAGGCCAAACCCTAGGGAGGCCAAAGGGATTTTGTCTACCCGTCTCTAGAAAGGGTGAGTGGGAACCCCCCACACACACACCATTCCCCTTTCCTGGTAGGTGACAGTGCTCTCCTCTCTGAGGCCATCTCAGAAGGTAAATGGCGATTTGGCTTGTCTGGTCAACATATTGATAGAATTTCTTTTTAGTTTGATGGAGATCATATTAGTTTTAGTTTGAGGGAGAAGAATCTTATTTTAAAACTCTTTTGGCTGGGCAGAGTGGCTCACGTCTGTAATTCTAGCACATTTAGTAGAGTGAGACCTCATCTCTACTAAAAATAGAAAAAATTAGCCAAGCAACTAAAGACAGAAACAAAAAATTTGGTGGGCATGGTGGTGTACACCTGTAGTCCTAGCTACTTGGGAGGCTGAGGCAGCAGGATTGCTTGAGCCCAGGAGTTTGAGGTTGCTGTGAGCTAGGCTGACATCACGGCACTCTAGCCCGGGCAACAGAGTAAGACTGTCTCAAAAAATAAATAAATAAACAAAACCCTTTTATGTGAATTACCATCTTGTTTCTTTAAAATTTGAAACAATGGTTTAGACTACCAGAGAAGACATCATAGCAACCCAGAATTCCTGGGAACATAGTTATGATTGTGAAGGAGAACATGGGGTCTTTTCTTAAAATTCCCAATATGAGCACACTTTCTGGTTCCAAAGTCCAAGTGCTGAAGTTTTTAAACAATATCTTAACCTAATATTTTTTTTATCACCAACTTTTCTTTGAAAGTGTTCCTTTGTTACTTAGTTACTGATTTTCCTAGGTTTGACATATTGAGTATTCTATGAGATGACATAGATGCTTTTTTTGAAAGCCGATTCTCATGAATTCGAGTAGCTGAGTTCATGTTTGTTTTACTTACTAAAGTACCTGGCACAAAAGTCACCAAAACCTAGGGCAGGCCGGGCACAGTGGCTCACGCCTGTAATCCTAGCTCTCTGGGAGGCCGAGGCAGGTGGATCATTTGAGCTCAGGAGTCCAAAACCAACCTGAGCAAGAGAGAGACCCCGTCTCTACTATAAATAGAAAGAAATTAATTGGCCAACTAATATATATAGAAAAAATTAGCCGGGCATGGTGGCACATGCCTGTAGTCCCAGCAACTCGGGAGGCTGAGGCAGCAGGATTGCTTGAGCCCAGGAGTTTGAGGTTGCTGTGAGCTAGGCTGACGCCACGGCACTCACTCTAGCCTGGACAACAAAGTGAGACTCTGTCTCAAAAAAAAAAAAAAAAACAAAAACAAAACACCAAAAACCTAGGGCAGAAGTTTTGTATAAATGCTCATGAGTTTGTATTGGGAATATAATTGTTGAACCACTTATAATTTGTGTAATACTGTATGTGTTTAGAGAGTAAGTTATCAATTAAAAAGTGGCCTCTGTACTTATAGAAAAACAAAGGATTCTCTTCATAGAGGAGAGTCTCACACTATTGTTCAAGTACTATTATTTCCACAAAAATATCTAATAAACCAGAGGTTTTCAGGTGCCATGTGCCTCCCAGGCAATGTTTGGTAGTGTCTGGGGACATTTTTGGTTGCACAACTAAAGAGGGTGCTACTGGCATCTAGTGAGCCAGGGATTTGCCTAAATGTCCTATAATGCACAGCCCCCCACAACAAAGAATTATCTGGGCCCGGTGCAGTGGCTCACGCCTGTAATCCTAGCACTCTGGGAGGTCGAGGCAGGTGGATTGTGTGAGCTCAGGAGTTCAAGACCAGCCTGAGCAAGAGCGAGACCCCATCTCTACTAAAAATAGAAAGAAATTACTTGCACAGCTAAAAATATATAGAAAAAATTATCCGAGCATAGTGGCACATGTCTGTAGTCCCAGCTACTTGGGAGGCTGAGGCAGAAGGATTGCTTGAGCCCAGGAGTTTGAGGTTGCTGTGAGCTAGGCTGACGCCATGGCACTCTAGCCTAGGCAACAGAGCCAGACACTGTCTCAAAAAAATAATAATAATCATTATCTGACCCCAAATGTTGATAGTGCCAGGGTTGAGAAACCTTATAATAAATAAATGAGAAGAGGTGACTTAATCACTATTGATCTGAAATCATTTTCTTCCAGAAGCTATTTCTGAACTCAGCCTTAGAACACCACTTATGTTTGAATACTTCTATGAAGTTGTTTGTGAATAGTAACTGAAGAGTCAGTGTTACCTTTCTGTAAATGTTTCTTTGGCATCTCCAATTTATTTGGCTTCTGAAATCTAATTTTCTCATCTTTCCCCATTGAAAAACTAGGTTCCTGCCACTCAGCTGGTTGTTGGTAAGCCCTTAGCAATGTCTGGGCATTGGTCTGCCAGCAGACAGTGAGCTGGTTCCAAATGGGTTTTAATACACAGCATGTCTTCTCAGCAGCTCTCCCGTCTTTGGAGTCCCTAGATTCTAGAACAAAGAGTTCTGATGCTAGAGTTCATATTTTCCCATGCCTAGGGACATAACTATGAAGACTTTTTGCTGCCAAGCAAAAATCTAGTGGTTGATTTATAATATATTATATTATATATATATCAGTACACAATTGATATCTACTTTATGTGCTCAAATAGCTGTTTTAGGCTCAAGATGGTCAGACCCGAAACACACTGCAGTAGATATTGCAATTCACAAGCAACATCACAGAAAAAGTATCCAGACCCAACTCTAAACTATGTTTTCCTTTCCTCAAGATTCAATTCTAAACTTTTTTGCACAACACATTTTATAATACATAGTTGTAACCTTTCCATTTAGTGTTTGTCACTTAAAATAATCTACTTTTCACATTCCCTAGGGTGAGCAGAAGCTACATTCCTGTCATTTAAAATCATTTATTGGTATTTCCTTATGTCACTATACCATACTTTGCTGAGCGATTCCCTTATTTGGCATTTGGATTATTTCCAATTCTTCACTCTTATAAATAGCAGCACATGAACATCTTTGCACAAATTACATTTTTTCCCTTTTGGGTTATTTCCTTGGGGTATATTCCTAAAACTGGTATTACTAGGTCAAAGGTTTGAAAAGTTTCATAGTTCTTATTACTCATTGCCAGAATGTTCCCCAGGCAGACTGTGGTAGATTTGAACATTTCAAATGTTTAAGCAGGTTTCCCATGATATAAAATAATATTAAAACTCTCATCTTTTCTTATTCTTCCACGATCTTTATGGCAGAGGGAGTTGCAAAATTTCAAAACAGAATAAAAATAAAACAAAAATAAAGATGGAGAAGCACTCTTTCTATAGCCAGAGATGAGCTCTTTTGGGCTAACTTAATTGTAATGTCAGCTGATAAGGATCTGAGACTGAAATAGTTTTAGGGAGAACTTAAAGCCTGCAAGTGGCAAGTGATCAGGAAAACTCCTTAAGGAGGCTGGAGAGGGAGGTGGAAAATACTAAGAAAGGATGTGCTCTCTTTGCATTGCTACCTTTAAGAGTATGTCATCAGCAGACAGAGAAAAACTTTTTCTGTGCCTTTGAGATTCACCATCTGTTGGTGACTTCTAAGGATTGTGAATGGTTGCAGACCTTGGTCTCCTCGGTTTAAGAACCAAGGATTAAACAAAACAAAACAAAACACGAATCCACCTTCCCATCTTGTTCCTCCTGAAGGAAATTAGGCATCAAGCTAATGATGATAATGGATGACCAACATGCACTCAGTATTTACTAAGTACCTGTCACTTTTCGCAGGGTTTTCCACATAGAATTCATTTCATCTCCCCGACAACCAGTGTTAGCCCCACTTTACAGATGAGGAAACGGAGGATCAGAAAGCTAAGAAACTTACTCAAGGTCACAGAGCTAGTAAATGCTTGAGCCAGATTCAGACCCAGGCAATCTGTTGTCAAACTGATGCCCTGACCACTGCACCATACTGCCTCAGGTGCTGCAGTAGGAAAATGGCTCGTACACGGCTAAATGAGGCACTAGAATATTCAATTATAGGTTTTTTTGTGTGTGTGTGTGTGTGTGTGACAGAGTCTCACTCTGTTGCCCGGGCTAGAGTGAGTGCCGTGGTGTCAGCCTAGCTCACAGCAACCTCAAACTCCTGGGCTCAAGCGATCCTTCTGCCTCAGCCTCCCTAGTAGCTGGGACTACAGGTGTGCAACATCACACTTGGCTAATTTTTTTCTGTTTTTAGTAGAAACAGAGTCTCACTCTTGCTCAGGCTGGTCTCAAACGCCTGACCTCAAGTGATCCTCCTGCCTTAGTCTCCCAGATCCAATTATAGGTTCTTTTTTAATCTTCTGAGTGTTTAAAAATATTGCTATTTCCTGTCTCCTCATCTAAATTGAAACAATGTCTCATTCAAATGTGTCATTAAATCGAAACTGTATATATAATGATATCAAATATGATTTTAAAGTGTATAAAAAAGACATACACCAACATGTCAACATAGACTGTTTTTAGGTGGTAGAATCACAAGTATTTATTTCTTCTACATTTCTATTTTTTTCTTAATTGTTCTACAGGGTGGCGACTTTTGGGACACCCTGTAAAATAAGCATGTGTAACCTTTTTTTCTACCCTTATTTTCAAAAAAATTCAAATAAAAAAATGCAACGAATTCCTTTATATGCTTCACGTAAATCACCAACTAGAGTATTCATATTTTACCACATTTGCTCTATCACTCTCTTGCTATATATATATTCTTATTTTTTGATCACTCATTTAAGCATAATTTACAGACATCATGGCCCCTTTACTTCTAAATATAATACTTCACGTGTCTCCTAAGAACCAGGACATTCTCTTATATAACCACAGTAACGTGTGTTCCTTTTATAAAGGAACCTCAGTTTCAAAAAACTCAATTTAAGGAAAACAAAATTAAAAAATAAACTAACACAAACTAAATATTTTCTGTTTCAATACCTTGCACTCTGGGTTCAATGACCTCTCCTTGCTCACTGAAGCTCGCCTGCCCTGCCCTTGCCTATCCTCACCCTCAGCTGCACCCCCATCCCTGCTGAGGAAACTTCTAGAAGACCCTCGATTCCTAGAATTCACTGAGCCTCAGCTTCCTGTTGGTGGTTTGATTGTCATAGTGCCGTCTATGCATTTCCTTCCTTCTCTGACAACCAACAAGTTCATTATTCAATTAGTAGAACCCTTCGATTACTATTAGCTTAAAGTTAACATCTTTATTTTATTACTGTAATGGAAATTTTAAAACCTTTAAAAAAATTTTAAAACCTTTAAAAAATTTTAAAGGTTTTGAATTATTTGTTCATAAAATCTCTTATGATCACCACTTAGGTAAGCAGTATCCTTCTTCTAATTTTATAATCTTTCAACTGGAATAATTCATTCATTTAATGAGTACTTAACAAGCACCTGCTATATTTCAGGCATTGTTGGAATTAAAATAGCCAGCACATTTGAGCAATTATTACCTTCTGGGTACTTTGCCTGGGATATCTGAGTTAATTCTCACAACTATTATTACTAATGCCTTTTTCCAGATGCATAAACTGGTAGTAGTTTGCCCAAGGTCCAGCAACCAGGCAGAATTCAGACCCAGGCATTCTGCCTCCATCTGGAACCTGTGCTCACAGGCACAGGTAACACTGCTGGGGACACCTTAGGGGAGGCTCTTTTGTGCAGTCAGCAAGGGCACCAGCACTGCTGAGACAGTGGACATTCTTGACTTATATAAGGTTGGTTGTTCTTGAAGGAAGGACCAACCTAGAAGGCAGTTCCATTTTCCCTGTTTCTGGGCTCTCACAGATAAAATAGATAAAAGCAAGAAAATTGGGCTGGGCACAGTGGCTCACACCTGTAGTCCCGGCCACTCGGGAGGCTGAGGCAGGAGGATTGCTTGAGCCCAGGAGTTTGAGGTTGCAGTGAACTATGAAGACTCCGTTGCACTCTACCCAGGGTGACAGAGCAAGACCCTATCTCAAAAAAAAAAAAAAAAAAAAAAAAAAGGCTGGTCCCATGGTAGTGGGTTATCAGAACTTACTGACATCAGTGTCACTAAAGTTGGTATACAACCCCCTGCTGCTAAATTTGACTGTCTTAAAAAAGAAAAGAAAATTGCATCTCTGTGTGTGGGTAATTATTTCTGTAAAATTGACAATGGAGTCTTAGCCTGAACTTGGCTTCTAGGATATTCTTGGTGTTTCTGCTCCTTCTGGCCACACCTTCTCTATCTCCATTGCCAGCTTTCAGTGGCCCTGGGCCTCAAGGCTCTGTGGCAGGCCTCTTTTTCCTCATGCTCTATCCTAGGTTTAAAGTCCCGTCTGGATGTCTCCTGTTGCCCTGCTAGAGTCTAGACACTTCTCTTCTGCCTCCGCTCTGCCCTGGAGGGCTGCTGCAACCTCCTTTACCTCGGCTTCCACTTGGGTTTTGCTAGTGGGAGGCACAAGCAAGAGACCAGACACAGAAAGTGAGGCGGGGTGTTTATTCTTGAGGGGTCGCTGAGCTTTGGTGGTGTCCCTTACTGAAGTCCACAGCTACAGTTAGGACACCCGCTCCACACGCCCTCTGTCTCTGGCTTCCAGGAGAGAGGCCCCTGCAGGCCTAGCGGTGGTAATGGCTCCCAGTCTGGTGGCCCCAGAGAACTACAGTCCTTTTATGTTGGTTTCCTTTGCCCCTATCCACACTTTTTTTTTTTTTGAGACAGAGTCTCACTTTATTGCCCAGGCTAGAGTGAGTGCCGTGGCGTCAGCCTAGCTCACAGCAACCTCAAACTCCTGGGCTCAAGCAATCCTGCTGCCTCAGCCTCC
Source organism: Mirza zaza (assembly GCA_008750895.1). Lineage (NCBI taxonomy): Eukaryota > Metazoa > Chordata > Mammalia > Primates > Cheirogaleidae > Mirza > Mirza zaza. The sequence goes on from VSMD01141079.1 coordinate 35,749, forward strand.
CAAGTAGCTGGGACTACAGGCATGTGCCACCATGCCCGGCTAATTTTTTTCTATATATATTAGTTGGCCAATTAATTTCTTTCTATTTATAGTAGAGATGGGGTCTCGCTCTTGCTCAGGCTGGTCTCGAACTCCTGAGCTCAAACGATCCGCCCACCTCGGTCTCCCAGAGAGCTAGGATTACAGGCTTGAGCCACCGCGCCCGGCCCCTATCCACACTTTTGTAAACAGAACCTCTCTTAAACTCTCCTCAAAATATCCAGTCTGAGCCATCTGTATGCTGTGGGGCCTCCGCCTGTCCCCCCAAAGGAAGTCAAATTAATATCCCTCATCCAGACCAATCTCCACTGTTTCCTCAAGCTATTCATTCAATTACTCATTCGACCTCTTGACTTGGATTTCTTGCAGGTGCCTCAAGCTCAAAACATACACACCTGAGTTCTTAATATTTTACACCAAATCTGGTTATCTCTAGAATTCTCTGTCTCAGCGAATGGTACTACCATCCACCCAGCTGCCATCTTCCTCCCATCCCAATCCATCAAGTCCTGTTAGTTTTGCACTTTGAATATCTCTAAAATCTGTCATTTCTCACCAACCCTACTGCTGGCTACCCCAGGTCTAAGTCATCACCATCCATAGCCACAGTGGCCTTCTAACTGGCCCCTGCACCTACTCTTGCCCTTTGCAAATCCATAAGACTGACGGGGCCGGGCGCGGTGGCTCAAGCCTGTAATCCTAGCTCTCTGGGAGGCCGAGGTGGGTGGATTATTTGAGCTCAGGAGTTCGAGACCAGCCTGAGCAAGAGTGAGACCCCCATCTCTACTATAAATAGAAAGAAATTAATTGGCCAACTAATATATATAGAAAAACTTAGCCGGGCATGGTGGCACATGCCTGTAGTCCCAGCTACTTGGGAGGCTGAGGCAGCAGGATTGCTTGAGCCCAGGAGTTTGAGGTTGCTGTGAGCTAGGCTGATGCCACGGCACTCACTCTAGCCTGGGCAACAAAGTGAGACTCTGTCTCAAAAAAA
>VSMD01141090.1:0-41648 GCA_008750895.1 Mirza zaza
AGCTCTTTGGGAGGCCGAGGTGGGCGGATCGTTTGAGCTCAGGAGTTCGAGACCAGCCTGAGCAAGAGCGAGACCCCATCTCTACTATAAATAGAAAGAAATTAATTAATAACTAATATATATAGAAAACTAATATATATAGAAAAAAATTAGCCGGGCATGGTGGCACATGCCTGTAGTCCCAGCTACTCGGGAGGCTGAGGCAGGAGGATTGCTTGAGCCCAGGAGTTTGAGGTTGCTGTGAGCTAGGCTGATGCCACGGCACTCACTCTAGCCTGGGCAATAAAGTAAGACTCTGTCTCAAAAAAAAAAAAAAAAAAAAAAAAATTAAATCTGAATCTCATCAAGCCAGTAGGTTTAAGTACCGGTTTATAAGAAATAAGAAGAATAGAACATTTTAAACAAGATCATGAAGATGCAATAAATAAAATTTTGAATGAGATGTTCTATAAGCCAAAAGATCCAGTTTCTCTAAGAAATAATGGCATAAAAAATAGAGGGATGGATTTTTAGAGAACAAAAGATACTTCAGAGATGTAATAACCAAATCGACATGTGGACTTTGTTTGCATCTTGATTTAAACAAACACACTGTAAAATACATCTTTGAGATTAACAGAGAAATTGGAACATAGACAGTATTCAGTTATTTTAAGTTGTATTACTGTCATAATGGCATGATTCCATTTTTTTAAAAAGCTCTCATCAGTAAAAGGTAGGTAAATACTACAGTATTTACTGGTGAGTTAATATGATGTTTAGGATTTGTCTTAAAATACCCTGGGGTGGGGAGAAAAGGGGGGGAAAAGGGAAGAAAAATAGCTTTTTAAGAATGGCAGTGTGCTGATAAATTATTAAAACTAGACTATAGATGCATGTGAGTTCATTTTACTATTATTTCTACTTCTAAGTTTGAAAATGTCTAACATTAAAGGTTTAGAAAAAGAAAGAAAAAGATAAATTATTGGTGAATGATTAAAATCTAAATTATTTCTAAATAAACCTAGTTTTAAAAACAACAGAAAAAAATAAATCTTGGTAATCACAGGATAAGGGAAAAAAAAGGAAATTGGATATTCCCAAAGAAAATTTAAATGAGCAAAATAACCTCATGGATTAACTATCTTTTCTATAGCTCCCTTTCTGTCTATATTGTCACTACCAATTTTATAGAACCCAAGCACCCTTTCTTCCACATGACTCTGGTAAGACACAAATTCCAATTTTCCTTATTCTTTTTTTAGATGTTCCTTCTGTTATATTTGTAATGTCATTACCACCTAATCCATGCCATGATGAAATTTCCCTATGATTAATATTATTTATAGGGTTTCAGTTTGTTTCATTTTGCCTGACCTCACTAATGAGGCACTCAAGTGGTATTTGAATCACAGTTCGGGTTGGGGCACGACTCATTTATTCCAAGCTGGGTGGGTTCTTCTCCACTGGTGGATCCCGGATGTGTCACTCCATCCCTGACACCAAATTGGGGGCCCATTTTTCTCCCAAGCCTTTTACCCATCATTTACTTACTCTAGCGACTATATCAGAATGAATTTTTCAGTTTCTGAAAACTAGTCCATTTCACAACATAGTTAACAACTAGCCTGATTCAAGAATTAAAATTCTCCCAGTACAGACTTCTCTTCAGAGGCAAGGGCTCAGGGAACAACCAAGCCTTGTGCTCTGCCCTGGAGGTCAGCAGAGTGAATGTGGCCTTGTGTGTGCCGTGAATGTACAGCACATGACATCATGCATATTCAGTGGGCTTTGCCAACGGCCAGAGTTTGACTAACAGCCACGATTTCTCTTGAGAAAGGTGCTCCTCTTCAGCTTTGGAGATTATTTTACTATCCTGGTACTTTTACCTTCTTTTCTCTCTTAACCATAATTTTTCTTCCTCCGGACTTGCTCCTTTTTCTTCTCTCTTCTCCTCTCCCTTCCTCTCCTTTTCTCTCTTTTTTCTTACTCTGCCTTCCCTTGTCCTCTCCTTCTCTCCCTCCTTCCCTTTCCATTCTCCCTGCATAAAATTAACAGAGATACTTGACCTTGACTATCAATTTTAGGTGGATAAATTTAAACCTATATCACTTTCACCCAAGTTCCAATCCTTCACCTTCCATAGACTATGAGATATTTATATTTGCATCCCATTATCAAATCCAAAACAAAACTTAAAACTTCCCAGATAGATTTCTCTCCCATTTTCTTTGACTTTGTGAATGATACTCTCAATTTCTAAACTGCCCAGACTTGGAGCCTTGTAGTCATCTCCTATTCTTTCCCTAACTGCTCTATTGGGCCAGGCAATGAATTCTGTCCCTTCAACCTTTAAAACCACCCTAGCTCCTCCCTGCTTTCCATTCCTACTATCACCACGTGGGCTGGGCCCTTGTTATGCTGAATTGTGATAATGGGCCCTTTATGTTTCCGCCCTCTATTCATTTTTCTCTTGGGTGCCCCTGGGCCCACTTTTCACCCCAGATGATTCTCACTGCTTGACTCTGGTCACACCTAAAACTTTCTATGAATATCGAACTACACTTTCTCTGCAGGAACTCACGCCCTCAGGCTGGCACTTGAAAATTTTCATAATCATTTCCACCTGATCTGTCCAACTTTCTCTCCATCCGGGATAGTTTCTTCCTCACTCTGTGTATACAGTTTTCATTTCCTGTCTGAACTTTTCCTTGTGCTTTTATTTCCATGTAGGATGCCACTCTGCCTCCCTTCCACCTATCAATGACCTATCAATTCTCCAAGTCCATATGAGAACGCTCTTCCTTTAGAAGGATTTATGAATGAAATGATTAGATGTCTGGCTTTGCTTTAAACTCATCTGGTGGGCAGTGGGAAGTGTGTGGGAGATATAAATGAGACAATCTTGGCCATGTGTTGATGTATTAGATACATGGGGGCTCATTATCCTATTATCACTACTTTCATATATGTTTGAAATCATCTATAATAAAAAGTTAAAAAATAGAAATGAAATTTAAAAAGCTAGAAGTATGGTTATGAAACATGATGTCTTATCCCAGCCAGGACTCTTCCGCAGTTGGGGAGGATTCCAGCACAAAGATAATTTGGTCTTGTGTGGGTTGGTGGGAAAGAGGAGGCTGCTGGCTACGTAATTTCCTGTAAAATTGACTCCACAAGGGTGAGGACTTGTATCTGTTCTGCACCCAGCATGTGAAATATTCCTGGCCCTCCATAGTATTTGCTGAATGATCATTGAGTGAATAAATGATCTACAAGGCAAGATAGGTCTCAGAACAGCGTGCAAATCCATGCTATAGGAGAAGAGGAAAATGGCCACATTTCTGTTGGTCTCTAAATTTGTTCACAGTGTGCAGCAAAAGTACTGATAAAGGCATCAGGCAGCTCATCTATTCTAAAGGTTGTCATTGTGTGCTTCCCGTGCTTCCTATGTGGATAAAACAGAGGACAAAGGAGTCTCTGCCCTCTGGGGCGGAGACACTAGTGGAGATACCGACAAGAAAACCCATTGTGCTGAGAGATAAATGCAGGGTGAGGTACTTAATGCCATGTGTGCAGAAGAGGCTCTGTTGGCTCTGGAGGCCCAGGAAGCCTTCCCAGAGCTGAAACCTAAAAGATAAGCATGAGTTTGACCTTGTAAAAAGGGAAGGGAAGGCCTCTCCTAGCAGAGAAAACCACTTGGAGAAGAGAAGAACAAAGGAAAGAAGTTGGCCATGGGTGGGTTATTGAACAAAGGGGATGGGGTGGGGTGGTTGTTCAAATGTCAAGAGATAAGACTAGATAACAAGGTAGGAGGCAGATCCTGGAGGCTCTTGTGGGCTATTTTAAGGAATGTGAACTCAATTCAAAGAACTACTGGAAGATATTGAAAGTTTTGGAGCAGTTTGAGTAACTTTTGCATTTTTAGACCTTATTACCCTGTTTCAACAACTTATCAGCACTCTGCCATTTTAAGTGCAGAGAATGGGTGGGGGCGTGGGAGGCGTGGAGCCTGCAGACAGCAGGAAGAATTAGAGCGCTGCTGAGATAGTTCTAGAGCCATGGTGGTGATGTGACCTGTGACTAGAATAGGGTGCAGACATTTTAGGGTGGATAATAAGGCCCTTCTTCAAATTAGGAAATGAGGAAATAAAGTAGGAATCTATTTGTATGGGCCTCATTCACTCTAATGTGAGTTCTTTTCCCAAAATAGCTTTGATTTGGGAACATAAATGTCTTTAAAATGCTTCCACTATTATAGGGCATGCTTGACTTAGGAATGGATACAAGGTGAAGAAGGGGAAAGAAGGGTGGCCTGAGAAGAATAAGGACACCAGTTTCTAGTATTTAAGTGCTGCTCAAATTGCTCCACTAACTTTGTTTTGTTATATATGTTCTTTCATTTCTTTAGTTCATTGTCTGTGTTCGTGGCAGTTGATTTTCTCAAATGCTTTGTGTTTCTTGATTGTGGGCTCATCTTTGGGGTTGAGATGTCCTGTTAGACTCTGCTCCATCCCTTTGCATGGTCTGTTTGGGAAAGAGACAAGAATTGCGCTTGTGACTCGCTCTCAGGAAGAGGGATGACAGAATATGTCACCTGGCATGGCCCTTCCATGGTTGATCTGCTGGATGTTGGTACTCACCACTCCTTCCTAAGGTCATGGGTCACCTCTTGCTCTGCCTCTGATCTGGTTTGGCTCCAGGGCAGAGTCCCCATCATTGCTGCCTGGTGGGTGCTGCTGTCATATCCACATCCTACCTGTTGCCTCAGATCCCTTTCTGCTCCAAGTGTATACAGCTGCCAGGTGTAGACCCCTGGCCTGTGCCTACCTTTCTCAGCAGTCTTTTGTAAGTCTGCACTATAGATTTCCTTTCCAAGCCAACCTCCTTAACTTTAATTCCTTAAATTATTTGCAGCTAAATTCTTTTGTTTTTTTATTTTTATTTTTTCCCCCAGGTCTAGTTTTGACTTTATGTAGCCAAATTTTTACTCTAGTTTTTAAGCACAACTATTTCTAGGAATTTGGAGGAAACTGCACCTTATAACACACAGTCTACATTTTGAAATGAAAGTCTCCGTTCTGGGTAGGCTACCCAGGTCTCTCAGAAACCAACCCTCTGCTGGCCCTTGGCATTAGTGTTTATTCTTTGCTGTGAGCAAGATAAGAAGAGGGTATGCAGGTTTGGTTAGGAAGAAGGGACAATTCATTTTCTTTTTTTTTTTTTTTTTGAGACAGAGTCTCACTTTATTGCCCAGGCTAGAGTGAGTGCCGTGGCATCAGCCTAGCTCACAGCAACCTCAAACTCCTGGGCTCAAGCAATCCTGTTGCCTCAGCCTCCCAAGTAGCTGGGACTACAGGCATGTGCCACCATGCCCGGCTCATTTTTTCTATATATATATTAGTTGGCCAATTAATTTCTTTCTATTTATAGTAGAGATGGGGTCTTGCTCTTGCTCAGGCTGGTCTCGAACTCCTGAGCTCAAACGATCCGCCCACCTCGGCCTCCCAAAGAGCTAGGATTACAGGCTTGAGCCACCGCGCCCGGCCGACAATTCATTTTCTTAAGGCTGCTTTCTTGTTAATGCCTACATGGAAAGTTGGAAGTTTACATCCAAAAGAATATTTTTTGGTCACTGGAAAATGGGTCAATAAAATACACTCAATGTCAAAAAAATTCTCTATTTGTCTTTTGGAATTTGGAATTATATGATCCTCCAAAATGACTGAATTCCAAGCTCCTGGATTTGGCAGGGCTGCTCCTCCAGGCTGAGAAGCAGTTTGGTTCCAGGTAGCTGGAGGATTTAAGAGCACCTGAGTCCAATCCAAGTGAGAAAGAATAAAGCTTGGGAGGGAGGCAGCCACAGAGAAGGCACTCCTCCCCGGGAGGGCCGGCTGAGGGGCTGTCCTCAGTGCAGAAAGGATTGGGAGGGCTCTGCAATTCTCCTTAGGCTGTAGTGGTGAGATGAAATCTGGGGTTCGATCTTCTAGGCAGAGGCAGGCCTGGCTGAGAAAGATTTCAACCAGAGGTAACTCTATCTCATAGAGAAGGGTGGAAAAGATTAGTCCTGGACAAAGAAGAGCTTTTTTTTTTTTTTTCTTTTTTCTTTGTTAGGGTAAATGTGTCAATCTACTAGGGTACATTGCAAATAGGAATTAATAACTTAAGAAATCATTGGTTCATTTCCCTTTGAGAAGAAGTATCAAAAGATTCAGGACCACTTAACCATTTTTAAATGTGTGTGGTCTACACAGGGTGGCAGTAGGGAAGTGGGGTGGGAAACTGGGTGTAAAGGGATCAGCCACGGTGCTTAAACTTCAGAGCCCTTCCCTGCTTGGCCCAGACAAGGTACTCACCCGGTTATAAGTTTTTGTAAAATTTTCAAAAATAAAACCGGTGTTCTAGTCTTCATGAACTTTCTGTCCATCATCCTCTCTTCATATCACGTGGCATTGAGTGGCCAAGGGCATTTTGGGATGTGGCTAAAGGGATTTTAAACTGAGAACATATTTAGTTTGGGTTTAGCAAAATATATCTGTGGTATTTTATGTGATATAGTAAGAAATATAGTCATGCTTCACTTAAAACGAGAGTATGTTCTGAGAAATGTATCATTAGGCGATGTCTTCATTGTGTGAATATCACAGAGTGTACTTACATTAACCCTGATGGAGTAGCCTACTACACACCTAGTAGTAGTGTATGGCCTATTGCTCCTAGTCTACACACCTGTCTAGCATGTTACTGTACTGAATACTGTAAGCAATTGTAGCACAATAGTATTTGTGTATCTAAACTTTGGAAAAAGTACAGTAAAAATGATGTATACCAGATTAAAAAATGATACACCTATACAGGGCACTTACCATAAATGGAGCTTATGGGACTAGAAATTGTTCTGGGTGAGTCAGTGAGTAGTGAGTGAATGTGAAGGCCTAGGACATTACTGTACACTACTATAGACTTCATAAACACTGTATACTTAGGCTACACTAAATTTATTAAAAATTGTTTCTTCAATAATAAATTAACCTGAACTATCACTTTTTTACTTTGTAAACTTTAAAATTTTTTTAACTTTTGACTCTTTTGTAAGAACACAGCTTAAAACACACCTTGTATAGCTGTGCAAAACTATTTTCTTTTTTTGTATCCTTATTCTATAAGCTTTTTTCTACTTTAAAGATTTTGTATTTATTTAATTTTTACTTTTCAAACTTTTTTGTTAAAAATAAAGACATAAACACATTAGCCTAGGCCCACATAGGGTCAAGATCATCAACTTCACTGTCTTCCACCTCCACATCTTATCCTACTGGAAGGTCTTCAGGGGCAGTAACATAAATGGAGCTGTCATCTCCTATGATGAGAAGGACTTCTCTGCAATACCTCCTAAAGGACCTACCAGGCTGTTTTACAGTTAACCTTTTTTTTTTAATAAGTAGAAGGAATACACTCTAAAATAATGATAAAAAGTATAATATAGCAAATACATAAACCAGTAACATAGTCACTTATCCTATCAAGTATTATGTACTGTACATAATCTTATGTGCTATACTTTTATACAACTAGCAGTGCAGCAGGTTTACATCAGCATCACCACAAATACATGAGTAATGCATTGCTCTACAATGTTGCAACAGCTATGACATCAGCAAGAATTTTTCAGCTCCATCATAATCTTATAGCTTATTAATCTTATAATCTTATTTCAGTCAAGGAGGGCTTTAATTGAAATGTTGTTATGCAGCTCATGACTGTATATATTTGGACTCTGCCCCTGGTTCCTAGCACAGAGCTCCTCACATCATTGAAATCTCTGGAGTGATAAGAGTGTCTTTTGTGTATTAATGAGATGACTGGTGGCTGGGGGCCCTAGATAGCCCCTTCTGCCATACCTCGACCTACGCAGCTCTCTTGTCTGACTGTTCATCTGCATCCTTTGTAATGTCCTTTGTAATAAACCAGTAAGTGTAAATTGTCCCTGAGATCTTTGAACTGTCTTAGCAAATTAATTGGACCCGAAGAAGGGGTCCAGGGATCCTGATTGATAGCTAGTTGGTCAGAAGCACTGGTTTAGCAACACGGGGCTTGCGACAGGCATCTGGAGTGGGGGAGGGGAGTCTTGCGGGATTGAGCCCTTAACCTGTGGGATCTGATGCTGTCTCCAGGTAGATAGTGTCAGAATTGAATTAAATTAGAGGACACCCAGCTTGTGTCTGCTGGGGAATTGCTTGGTGCATGGAAAGAAATATGGTTTTAGAAGTGTTGTATTCAGTGTTATGTAAGAGTAGGAAAAACATTTTGGTTTTTTTTTCTATTTTTATAATATTTATATAGTATTCAGGCACTTCTGGGTACAGTTATCACTAGCTGTTTGCATGAAGGAATGACTTCCAGGAATGCTTTCTTTTTTAAAAAAATTGAGGTATAACTCAACCTATTATAAAATTGACCTTTTAAAGTATACAATCCAATGGTTTTAGTATATTCACAAGGTTGAGCAAGTATTATCACTAATTCTAGAACATTGTCATCACTCCCTCCAAAAAATCCCACTAATAGTCAGTTCCCATTCTCTCCTCCACCACTGCTAGCCCCAATCTCTTAATCCACTCCTAATTTATTACCTGTATGGATTTGCCTATTCTAGACTTCTCATATAAATAGAATCATACAATATGTGACTTTTTGTGTCTGACTTCTTTCACTTAGCATATTTTCAAGATTCATTCATGTTATAACAGGAATCAATACTTCATTCCCTTTTGTGGCTGAATAATATTCCATTTTGTTCATCCATTCATTAGTTGATGGACACTTAGGTTGTTTCCAGAACATTCTCTGTATTAACTCATCCAATATGAAGGTCTAAGGCCAGAGGTGGTATGAACCCTATGAACAGGGTCCCGGGTTCCTGATGTCCAGGGTGAAGTGTGAAGGTTATGGAGAAGGAACAAATTTGAAATACTTGGGGTCAGAAGCTACCATGTCAGAAGAATGACTAAATCTATCAATTCTGGATTTTAGTATATTTTTTAATTTCAGAATATTATGGAGGTACAAACATTTTGGTTACATATAATGCCTTCACTTAGTTTTCTTCAAACTATGTAATTTATGGTTTATCTTCCCATTATAAATACTTATTAATCTAACTTATATTCATAATTTTGCATTTCTTTTCCTTAAGAATGTATAGAAAATCCCCTGCGTATCAGGATCCACCTTGCTTTCGGCCAATGATTTCAACACACTTTCTTCCTGGTACAACTTAGAGGTGGTTAGGAACTTGTGAGAGGAATTTCCTCCTAGAGAATTACATAGAAAGCTGCTCATTTCGTTGTTTTCCACCCTTTTATTGTATACCCTTTTCTTTCTCAGCTTGGGAGCATTTCGGGAGAAACCAGCTCATACAACACCTTCATTAGATGTACAAAACCTCACAGAATTGCTGTGATTGATTGAATATTTTTTAGCAGAAACTACTTGTCTCTACTCCCTTTCCCTCCGGAGCAGAATCAGCTTCCCCATCCCCACCTGGCTTGGCCACGTGACTCACTTTGGCCAATGGAAGAGAAGACCACAGTGACAGTTTTGAGCACTGGCTTCAAGGTCTTCATGTGTCTGCCCTACTGGGAGCTCGTGCTCCAGTAGCCAGTGAACCTTCACTATGGGTCCTGGAAGCAGGTGTGCAGGAGAGACATAAGTCTTGAAGCTGATATTCAGCATAAAGGAGAGTCACTGCCGCTGACCTGCACACAGTGAGTAAGAAATAAACATTTGTTATTCAGAGTCACCAAGATCCAGGGGTTGTCTCAAACATAGTAGAATTGCAGCAGGAGGTGACTACTATAGTTACACATTCCTAACCTACACAACAGAGCTAATATTATTTATATCCCAGGTGGCAGCTGGGCTTGGACCCAAAGCTCAAATTTCTAAGATTTCTGACAGCAGATCCCAATACATCACCTTCCCAGGCTTCTTCCTTAGGATGCTTCCACCTTTCGATGAAATCCATTCTGGATAAAGGTCCTGTCTCCTCACCCTTCTTCCCTCCCTTCAGCTATAATTTTAAGTACAAGGTATTTCACTGTTTCCACTCTCTATAACAGCATTTTTATCACTGCAATTATACTCCTTCCAGGTGCAGCCCATTACACTTCCCCAGCCCTCTAATCTCTAGCTTCAGTTTGGCAATCCAAACAAAGGTCTAAAAAAAAAAAGAGCTGGAGACTCTTTGATCAAGCAGTTACACTTTCAGAAATTTAGCCTAAAGGAATACTCATGCAAATATATAAAAGTATACATACAAGGATACACAACATAAGAGACAACCTAAATGCCCAACTATAGGATTTTAGATTTAGATTAAGGTATATCAGTATAATGGAATACTCACACTGCAACATTAAAAGGGACACAGTATCTGGAAGGCCGAGGCGGGCGGATTGCTCAAGGTCAGGAGTTCAAAACCAGCCTGAGCGAGACCCCATCTCTACTATAAAAATAGAAAGAAATTAATTGGCCAACTAATATATATATATATAAAAAAAAAATTAGCCGGGCATGGTGGCACATGCCTGTAGTCCCAGCTACTCGGGAGGCTGAGGCAGGAGGATTGCTTGAGCCCAGGAGTTTGAGGTTGCTATGAGCTAGGCTGATGCCACGGCACTCACTCTAGCCTGGGCAACAAAGTGAGACTCTGTCTCAAAAAAAAAAAAAAAAAAAAGAAAAGGGACACAGTAAAAATGTGTTCATTGACATGGAAAGGAGAGAGTAACCAAGCTGACTGCACAGTATGATTTCATTTTGTGAACAAAAGCAAGTATACATATACATGCATATATATATAGAAGGACATATGCTAATTATGTATAGTTATATCTGGTTGTTAGAATGATGGGTAATTTTTATTTCATTTTGCGTATGGCTTTTTTCTCCTTTTTAAATCATATTTTCTAGTTTACCACAAAAAACATGTTTAACTTTTGTACTAAAAGTAAATAATAAGAGGTGTTGTTTATTTTTGAGGCTCACAAGTGTTTTAGGTGAATAATGAGGCCCTCTTGTTATGGACCACGGTGTGAAGTATCTACCTCTTTTAGGGAAGGGGTGATTCTAGATCTAGTGTTCTCCATCTGAAATAAACAATGGTAAAAAAAAAAGTAAAATAAATAAAATTAAAAGATAAACCATAGGAAAAGAGCAACACTGGTTAAAATATTTTAAGTTTAAACAATCTAAGTTTTAAAAGATCACAGAGTAAGACTGTGCTTTTTTGTCTAAGTAAAGGAAGCGAAAACAGCAATGGAGACTTGAACTAGACTTCTTCATAACAAAACTCCTTAAGAGGACTTAGCAGCCCTACTGCAAAGCAACAGACCCTTTGGCTGAACCATCACGGAGCAGTTTGCTGGAGGAACCAGCTGTACCCATCTCTTCCTGGCTCTGCTTTTGGGGACACCAGGTTGGTAGTTTAAAATCAGCTATGATGAGAATATTGACCCTGCAAAAATCAGGAAATGCTGTAAATCAGGGCTCTTCTCAGATCAGGAGAACTGATCATTAAACATATACGAGTCCTGAGACAAACATATAACCTTTCAGGGAAAAATCTGGGCAACCATAAGAAATCTTGGCAGAAATTCAGTCATACAAACCCCTTCTCCAACCGCTTCACCTCACTACCCCCTGCCCAACATAGTGCCCCAGGACTCCTAGCAAGCCCACCTCCCCAACCCGGGCTCAGGCTCCTTAAGCCCACGCGGGAAGCTTCCCAGGGGCTCTGAGTCAGGCCTGAAAATAGAGTACAAGGAGAAGCAAAGAGAAGAATGAAAATATGCCTCCCACCATGCACAAGCCCTGCCACCTCTGAGCACAAAGTGGAACTTGAACTATTCCTTTGAACTTGCAAGGAAAAGGTAAAGGAAATTAAAAGGGCTCTTAATGGCTCTTGAACTTGTAGAAGAGCAAACCTAACTTCCTTTATACTTTTTCTCTAACATCTGTGGCTCTGCCTTGAGTAGAATTGTAGATGGTCTTTTGTTGCTTTTTTTCTCTTTTTAATATCTGGAGAAATAGCTCAGCTTTCAAAGTAGAATTATTAAAATAATTCTGGGTAGAATGTAAAATCTTTCACTTTTTCCAAGACCTTAACTCTTCCTGTAATATCATAAATTCTGTAACTTTACCTACTTCCCTGCCTTCCTTGGCTGCACTCTTGTAATAAAGTAGACTCCAGGGATGTGATCCCTTCTTTTGATTGGGTGTTGGTAGGAAGAGGGCAAGGGAACAGGAGCAGAGAGAGAGTGACAGCCTGTCTCACTGTCCATTACACACGGTTGCCATGTTTTATGCTGGCGCCGGCAAGTCATGTACCTCTGTATGGTTCTGTCGGTGCTGTCTGTATAACATCTACCTTTAAGAAAAATTAAATGTTTAATTTAGTGGCCATATGTAGAGTGAAAGAAGAAAAAGAAACTCCAGGTTCTGAGAAATCTTAAGGAAAAAAAAAGAAAAACTGATTTGGTGAAAAACAATGCTTTCGTGTTTCCATTATGAAAGTACCCATGCATATTCAAGAAAGAATATGTGGAAGCATAAGAAATAACAGACATCACTGGAATCCCATCATCTAGCCACGGTGGCTGCTTTCATTGTGATCTGATTTTCTCTAACGACTCTGTGTCTGCATGTCTTTACTCAGATACAGAGCAGAGGGGGTAAATGGGCAACCTTTGGAAAAAGAAAAAAAAAAAAGCTGGCATGGTTTATTCGGCCCATGCAATATATTTTTTAGTTTAAATTTGATGACCTAAGCATGCAAAAATTAAAAGATATCACATTTAATCCAGATATAGGGTTCTTCTTGAAAAATGGAGCCTGCATTTCCAAAGGGCAGGAGTTGAGGAGAGGTGGCCACCCTTAGAAGGGGCACATGTTCGCCAGGTTGCCATTGTCCCATTGTGGTTTCTTTTATGTGTTTATGCTGCTGGTTTGGCTCCTGTAGGTATTTAAGTTTGATGCCCCTGATGTAGAGTTTGGATTTTTTTAAAATCATTGCACTTATTTTATGTATGCAACTCTATGTTCAGATACTTTGTAGAGGCAATATATTATGTTACCAACTTTTCCATATGTTTCCCTCTGACTGTACCAGTATGTATATAGTAGTACATGGGAAGTGCATACAAGTACAAACAAGAAAGTAACTAGTATTTGGAATATTTTCTTCCACTCTTTTCTGTGAAAATACCCTCTTATATCATGGCAGTCATACAGTACATGCAATCTTGTATCCAGCTTTTTTCACTTTTTATTGTATTATAAATATGCTACTCATCAAGTATATACAATACAGCTAAGTCTTTTCTATGTGGTTGGAGATTTAGGTTTTCCTTTTTCTATCATAATTATGTTATGGTGAATATATCTGTGCTGAAAGATTTTTTCCTATATTAAGCATTCTTTTAGGATATATTCCTAGAAATAGGCTATGCAATTGAAGGATAAAAACAATTTTAAGGCTTTTGATGTATGGTATCAAATTGTGTCCTAATAGGGTTATCCAGTGTCCTGATTTGTACACCTACCTGCATTGGGCAAGGTAGGTGTGCAAATGTTTCATGACACACTTAACAGAATTAACTATATGTATAGTTATAACTATATATAATGAAAATATATATTTATGTGCATTACTGATTTGATACAGAAACATGATACTTTCCCATTTTAATTTGCATTTTTCTCCTCCCCAAGAACCCAACTTTGCCCTTTGAAAAGAGTAGAACGGCAGGGAAAAAGAATCACTAATTCAAAAGGATGGCCACACCAATGGAGGTGGAGGCCAGAGTTGGTGGCAAGAGTTAGGGGCAGGAACCAAGAAATCCCCACATTGGGCAGAACCAGAGGAACGTGCCAGAAGCAGAGATACCTGAGGACAAGATGAGGCAAAGGAATGGAGGCATAGGTTTAGACATCAGACAAGGATCCAGACATTGCTGCTAAAGCCCCAAATAGCTAAATCCACGGGATGCGAATGTTTGATCTTCTAGTGCGTGGTGGTTTCAGGTGCAGAATCCTAATGAGGCCCATAGTCTGGGAGGCCACTTTAAATTTTCTGCCACAGGCAATTTCTCTATCAGTTCTTTCTCCCCAGTTCATTCCATCAGCTTGAAATTCCTCTTGAAAAAGAATTTGTCTAGAATCCACCATCCTGAATCTTAATCAATTATTCAACTCACAGAAGCATGCAGCCAACCTAGAAACCGAGTACTGCAGACCTGGAAAATCACCCAGGGCAGGAAGAAGAAGTCAACGTGGCCACCCGACTCCAGAGCCAAGGGCAACACGGAGAGCGGCCAGTGCTCTCTGCCCGGAGCTATTTATTACTAACATGGAGTAAAAAAGCTTTTCATATGTTTTCTCTGTGAGCACTTCATGAAGCCAAAGTTTGAAGGGAAAGGGGAAGTATGAAAACCTGAAACCTCATGTGAATAAACGAGTATACTTAGCTACAGCCATGTGTAATCAAACTTGAAGGCAGTAGTTGTTTCTAGATTGAATATGAAATCTATTTCATTAAAGGCAATTTTATTATTTTCTACCTCTGGGCTTTTAGATTTGATACTAGTGATTTTACTGCCTGGAAAACTGTGAAGGGGAGGATAAAAGTTATAGCTGTCCCTAGCTCACAGTATCTTAATGTAGGTATTGATCTCTATGTCAGGCTTAGCAAACCTAGCTAAATCCTAGCTTGTTTTTATATAGTCTGTGAACTAAGAATTGTTGTCAGATATTTAAAAGAGCAGAAAAAACCAAAAGGAAAATAATATTTTGTAACCTGTGAAAAGTATATGAAATTCAAATTTTAATGCCCATAAATGGAGCTGTATAGAAACACAGCCATGCCCGTGTGCTTATGTATTATCTATAGCTGCTTTTGGGCTACAATGGTTGAGTAATTGCGAGAGAGACCATATGTGTCCCAGAGAATCTGAAATAGTTACTCTTTGGCCTATTACAGAAAAAGTTTGTTGACCCTTGCTCTTCTGCATTTAGAGACATGGCCTTACGTAATTTAACACCTTATGCCAAGGGTTCTATCAAGAGTGGAAGGGCCAGGCGCGGTGGCTCTCGCCTGTAATCCTAGCACTCTGGGAGGCTGAGGCAGGCGGATTGCTCGAGGTCAGGAGTTCAAAACTAGTCTGAGCAAGAGTGAGACCCCATATCTACTATAAATAGAAAGAAATTAATTGGCCAACTAATATATATAGAAAAAATTAGCCGGGCATGGTGGCGCATACCTGTAGTCCCAGCTACTCAGGAGGCTGAGGCAGGAGGATCGCTTGAGCCCAGGAGTTTGAGGTTGCTGTGAGCTAGGCTGACGCCACGGCACTCACTCTAGCCTAGACAACAAAGTGAGGCTCTGTCTCAAAAAAAAAAAAAAGAGTGGGAGATCTAAGAGAGAGACGTTCTCATGAGTTGAAATCAATCAAGTATTGAGCTTATGTTGGTTAAATTTGTAGATACCACTAAATCAGGCAAGACAAAAAGGGAGTATCAGAAAATAGATTAAAAATGGACGTGAGAAACGATGAAGTTGCAGTGGGCATTTGGGATCTAAAATGAAATGCTACAAGTATTATACAAAAAGAGGAAAGCCCGAGGGTAAGCATGGCGTTCTGATGTTTTCACGTTGTAGTGTTAGGTAGTGACGTCACAGCCTTGAGAGAAGGAAACGTGGACAAGCTGTAGTAACAAGGACACTCCTGTCAACTTGAGAGCCACACTTCACTCAGCCTCAAGAGCCACACTTCTTGGTTCTTGTTGACTCTTCAGTCGACCTCTATGCCGGTGTGTGGATTTTGGAGCCCCATGCTCTAAACAGCTGGTGTGTTTAAACCGGGGAAGAAGGAAGGAGTAGCTTTGACACTGTGGAGCAAGGACTGGGTGCGAAAAAGAAGGCTTGGTTTCCACTGCCTGGCCTTGCCAAGCCACGTATTTTAACCTCTCTAGGCTTCCTTATCTATGAAACAGAGATAGTGTCTCCTTAAATGATTCTTGAAGGGATTAAAGGAGATAATATGGAAAGAGTTTTGTAAACTCTGAAGAACCATGCAGATTTGAGATACCTTTATTGCTGGAAAGCCCTTCTGTGACAATGACTGTCTGGAGCACTGAAGGATTACTCCATACAGCTGTGGAGGTTGTGCACTGCACAAGGGGTCGCAGCCTAGAAGGCCAATGGCTCAGGCTGAATTCGTCAGCAGGAGGAGCACATTTTTCTCATACTAAGGCACCATCTGCTTGTCAGAACATGCACCCAGCAGAGGAGGTATCTTTCCTCATTCATCCTTATAAAGATGCTATATAGGTTTTATATATTTATATATAAACACATAGCAGCATTATATATTTCAATGGTAATCAAGAAGTTAATGCTAGATTGTTGTTTTCTGTCTCTTCAGAGGAGATGGAATATATGCTAAATTCATAGCAAAGAAGAGAAGCTTTCTGTTGACCTAAGAGAGTTCAAGCATGAGACCACTTAAAATGATAATAGAACATCCATCTTTGCAAAATCTTTTAACGCAAAATGGAAAACCTCCTCGGTGTCTGCCATTTAAACATCTACCTGATATTCCTTCCTGTTCTCTGATTCTGCCATTTGTCCTGACATAAAAGACACAGAGCCTTCTAAAATGGCTTCCCTGTCCTATACTCACAAGGAAATAAAATTGTTTCTTTCTTTTAAATTTGTATGTATCAAACATCAAACTGTACCACATTGCTGATGTGATGGTGATGATAAGTAAGAAGAAAAACAGAAAATTTTGAAACTTTTTGGAGTCTTTACAGATGTCTTATGTCCTGTGCATAGATCTTATTTACCATTTTTTCCTGATATTTATTGATTAATTTATTCAGCTTTTTAGCCTAGTCTGTAAGAAATACTTCCTGTAAGATGATGCTTCTTGGGATTAGCAAGAGGCTGAGGTTAACAGCGAGTGACAGTCTGGGGATAAGCAGTGATCACACTACTTGTTCCAAGCCAGGAGTTGAAATAAGAGCAAACGATGAGTTATTTGCTTCAGCCAGACGTGACTTTCAAAGGTCCAGCATGTTAAATTTCCCTTTTGCTATTGGAGATGCTTTGAAAATTGTGGTTGAACATTTCTGGACTGGAAACAAAGGCTTCCCTCACAAATACTTTGTGCAGAGAAAGGACTCTTTGCTTTCAACATATTTTTCCAAAGCAATGACCTTGTTACCTGTATAACTTTGCACCATAGAGGACCATGTGGTTTTTTCAGTAATAGCAAATAGCCCACAACCTAAATATCGCTTCAAATGCATTCATGACTGATGGGGGTGCTCCAACACTTGTAATATAGAATAGTTTACATCGTAAGTATCTTTCTATATTACATAACCTTTTATTAAGCTGTGTAACAACTCTATGAGACACAGACAAATATGATCCCTGTTTAACAGAGGAGGAAATATAGTTGGAAAGAAGTTAAATAATGGATTCAGGATCACATAAGAAATGAGTAGCTAAATTGGGCTCGACCCATTGTTTTTAGTCAGGTTCTTTTTGGCCTCCTCTCTCTGAATAATAAACAGAAAAATAGCAGCTTATTTTTGGCTATTCCGAAAAATAAAGAAGCAGATACCATTATCAGATCACATTAGATGCTCAATTATATTAATCCAGTCAACCTGCTTGCTGCTACATTTTCTAATATCACATGGTTTAAAAATTATTTTTCAAGGGCCTCATGAGTAGAGCATAGGATAAGAGAGGAAGAGCTTGACCTACTTTTAATTGTTCTTCATTTCCCTGGATTTAGACCTCTAGAGGTTGTTTTCATTTCATCATCAGCCAAATAAAACCCCCCATACGTACTGAGTGCCTGCCCTTGAGAAATTTACAAGTAGGTCAGGAAGGCTGATTATACATATTCAAAATGGTAAGTATAAACATAATCCCAGTGCCTAAAACTGGCAAATACAACTGTGGTCCCATTAATACACATATCTAAGCCTTGATGGCAGTTGACTGCAAGAAGTCCAGTCTCTCCCAAAGCCTCTCTCCCTAAACAGATCTTTGGAATTCCCAAAGATGCACACTTGTGTCCAAGGCCCAATGTTGGCTACCAGTGAGTGACAAAGCCAGTGTTCTGAGCTCCTGGTTCTGACAGCCTCACAGAGGTGTCTCTTCTCTGTTTTCAAGCACTGCTCCCCCTGCATGGCCACCGTCACAGCCACACACGTGGCCACCACCAAGAGGCCAGCTGGGTTACTCCTCTACATTGTCCTCTACCTGGGTAAAAGAGGGAAACCCAATTATTCAACAAATTCTCATTAGCATCTATTACATGCCAAGCACTTTTACATCTAGGCAGACCAAGGGTACAGCGGTGAACAAGGCAAAGTTCCTCTTCTCATGAAACTTACATTTCCAGCGGAGGAGAGACACAGTCAACAAGCACACAAGCCTGTCAAAACAAAATCCTAAAGAAGCAGAGTTTTCATGAGGGCCTCAGTCTCTTTTTATGCAATGCCATCAGTAAAAAGCAGAGGAAGACAAACATGTATGACGATAATCACAGATACCAAAGGAACATTGGAAACTATTTTTTTCTCTCTGTGGCTTACTTATTTATTTATTTTTAAAATATGGAACACTTCACGAGTTTGCGTGTCATCCTTGTGCAGGGGCCATGCTAATCTTCTCTGTATCCTTCCAATTTTAGTATACGTACTGTTGAAGCGAGCACATATTTGTTTTTAATTTTTATGGATATATAATAGTTGTAGTAGAACATACTTTTTTAATTATTATTTTTTTTGAAGAGTTAGCATCTTGCTATGTCACCTAGGCTAGAGTACAGTGGCATAATCATAGCTCACTGTAACCTTGAACTTCTGGGCTCAAGCAATCCTCCAACCTCAGCCTCCTAAGTAGCTGGGACTACAGGTGTGCACCACCATGCCTAGATAATTTTTTTTTTTTTGGAGACAGATGTCTTGTTATGTTGCCTAGTCTGGTTGCAATCTCTTGGCCTCAAGCGATCCTTTGGCTTTGGCCTCCCAAAGTGCTAGGATTAGAAACATGAGCCATTGTACCCATCCTCCTATTTTGCATTGAAGTTTTAGTTACCCTAGGCCTGATCAGTGAGGATTGCTTTGATTAGTTTTAATTAAGCAAATGACTTTTATCCCCTTTAATGATTGATTGATTATTTTTGTTGTATTTACTCAGGTACAATAAAATGCATTAAATATTATCAGACTTCATCTTAACTGGCCAATAAATAGTTTTGAGCAATTTTATTGTTTAGTACTATTTTAGCCACCAAATTTATACCAGACTCTTGATCAACTCAAGTTTGTGTTTTGTTTTTAATACTGGGGCCATCGTCAGAGATAAATTGTGTATTATCCATTATAGTTCAGGAATCCTTGTGTAAACCAATGAAATCCACTATATTGGACCACTCTTGATGAGTTACCATGTCAAGCTCTCAATAAAATATGAGCCAATGGAAGAATGGCTTTGAATACTTGGAAAAGCTAGATTACCATGTCCAAAAAACAGATGACATTTTAATATGTTCAGGACATGAAGGTTGTGTCATTATTGAGGGAGAGTAAACTTAGGGATATACACTGAGGTATTGTTTAATGGCAATAGATACTGATAACAATCTAATCTTAATTGGTCTAATTTTAGTGGACAAAATCCCTGGGAGAGTTTTAAAAAATCATGCAATGATTCTGGCAGAGATTTACAGGAAAATAATTGGACCACAGTTTACCTAATTAGTCTCATGTTTCCTTATTTTCTGATATCCTTGGATTCCTTTGAGGCCCTGAGAAATGTCAGTAATAGCAGCTAATTAGTGGGGGCCAATGATCCTATTAAAGCATATAGATATGTTAAAAGTTAAAATACATATGTTAGTGAGTTTTAAGGCTATATATCAACTTTAATATTTAGCAAAATCGGTGGTCACTACAATTCTTTGAGAAAGACAAATTTAGCTTAGAGTATTTTATAAGAAAAGAAGCAGTTAAGAAGAGAGTGGCCAGACATGTTAGCTCATGGCTGTAATCCTAAACTTTGAGAGGCTGAGGTAGGAGGATCGCTTGAGGTTAGGAGTTCAAGACCAGCCTGGGCAACGTAGTGACATCCTGTCTCCACAAAAAAATTTAAAAAGTAGCCAGATGTGGTGGCATGTACCTGTAGTCTCAGCTACTCAGGAGGCTGAGGCAGGAGGATTGCTAGAGCCCAGGAGTTTGAGGTTGCAGTAAGCTATGATCAGATCAGACCACTGCACTCTAGCCTGGGCAACAGAGCAAGACCTTGTCTCAAAAAAAAAAAAAAAAAAAAAAAGCAAGAGAACAAAAAGAATTGACACAAAAGGAAAGAAGAAAGAGACAAACAGTAAAACTTAAGTCCAATTATAAGTCATTTTACCCAATCATAGATATTGATTCAAAGGTACTAAAAGGAAACTGTTTATACCTAAAGTAAATCATTTTTTCCATCTATAGAGGATTGGGAAGGAAGCTGAGGATTTCCAGAGGTTGTCTGCTTCTGGAGTGTTTATAGTGAACCTGTGGGCCAGAAGAACAGTGGTGCAGATTGTAGGATCCAGATTGAAGATCCTTAGTATGTTTCCTGGGAAGCATGTAAGTCTTGGAACTTAAAGAACAGTATTTGTGGTTAGCGGTACCTGAAATGGCCTTTTTCGGCATAGTTTTAAGGCTAACTTTCACTGGAATCTATTTGAATATATTTGGTCTCCTAAATCTATATCACGTGGAGAATCCAACAACGTACCTTTTGAAACTGCAGCCTGCCTTTGTTGAATTTATGAGTGCATATACACCTGATCATATCTGACAAGACCAGAATGTTCCAAATGGAATCTGTCGGAGGAAGAGTCAAGTCGGGTCTCACAGGGCTTTATGTGACAATTTTATACAGTGAGAATTTATGGAGATTTTAACAGATCCCATTAAAGTGGAAAACTGGGAAAGTTTTGATTATAAAATGCCATCAGCTCATTTTATATTCTTAGAGCTTTAGGAATAATATGTTGGTAACATATCTTAAAACACGTCTGTAATTTTTTTTTTTTTGAGACAGAATCTCGACCTCTTGCCTGGGCTAGAGTGCAGTGACATCATCACAGCTCACTGCAGCCTCAAACTCCTGGGCTCAAGAGATCCTCCTGCCTCAGCCTTCCCAGTAGCTGGGACTACAGACACATGCCACCAGGCCTAGCTAATTTTTCTACTTTTCATAGAGATAGGGTCTTGCTCTTGCTCAGGCTGGTCTCGAACTCCTGGCTTCAAGCAATCCTCTTGCCTCAGCCTCTCTGTAAATATTATAATAATGTAAAGTGAATTTTTTTTTTAAATTGTTTGGTTTTCCCTGGATTATGATTACAATACATAAGGCAAGATTTGGTCATGTATTGACTCTCCCAGGTAAATTTTTTTCCCACCGATAGTTTTGTGAAGTCTGAACCAGTTTGACGTTGGTTTTGTTGCTTAGGCTATTTTTCGGTATATAGGTTTATAGGCCTGGAAGGTGTGGCTTGGAAAGACATCAAGTGGTGTGAGAAAATTTTTAAATAGTCAACATGTTTTCTTTCTAGTGGGATAAATTGTTATACTTGAATAAGTCTATTTTGTTAGGAAATCAGATTGAACAACTGTCTTTTAATGGCAGTAACACCAGTAACAACTGCTTGTTTTGTATAATACAGTTGACCCTTTATCAACATGAGGGTTGAGGTGCCAACCCCCAGTGCAGTCAAAAATCCATGTGTAACTTTTGACTCCCCCCAAATTTAGCTAGTAATAGCCTACTGTTGACTGGAAGTCTTGCCGATAACATAAAGTTAGTTGATTAACACATATTTTGTATGTTATATGTATTATATACTATATTCTTACAATAAAGTAAGCTAACAAAGAGAGAATGTTATTAAGAAAATCATAAGAAGGAAATATATTTAGTATTCACTAAGTGGAAGTAGATCATCATGAAAGTCTTCACCCTCATTTTTTTCACATTGAGTAGGCTGAGAAGGAGAAGGGGGAGGGGTTGGTCTTGCTGTCTCAAAGATGACAGAAGCAGATGAAAAGCCACATGTAAGGGAACCTGTGCAGCTCAAACTTTTGTTGATCAAGGATCAACTGTTATTGGCTGACATACTTTCTTTTAGAATGGGCTTTAGTCTTAATTATTGACATTTTCTTTAGATGTTGAATTGTTTCCATTAAATGGACATTGATTTCCTTTTAAAATTTTTGATTGAGATGCCTAAAGAAAAAAACCTTTGTCTGGTTTTTTTTTTTACTAATATGTCAAAATCATAAACAACATTAACTTAGACCTAAGTGTCTTAATTGTGGTAAAATCATGTAAGAGCTATCTGAAAAGGAAAAGCTATTGGTAACAAAATATTTAGAATAAATTATTCAAACAGTACAAAGTATATATTGATTATTCTTAAGATGTGAGAAATCATCAAATAATATCATATTAGGGTTGTCATCAGAGTCAGTCGAAGCAGCACAGGACGTGCTTAGAGCAGTGCTTGGACATCATGAGAATCGTCTGTGTTAGGAAGAGAAGGAGGGGTTCCTGGGTTTAGATCAGAGCAGCATTTAACTAATGTGTAGGAAGCAGACAACACAAGAATTTTATAAGTAACAATCAACCGGCCTAGATGTGTTAGTCAAAAATAAATTGGGCTGCCTATTGCAGATAAACAAGGTGGGTAAGCCCAAGATAAGGGTCAAGAGGAACAGTAAGGTAGGCAATGGGTTTATAAGTTCCTAGTTTTTAATAAGTACCCTTAAAATAAACATTGTCTTTTATGCACAAATTGAGAGAAGGTTTTTAGCAACAGTTAGAAATGTCCAAATGGAGGGTCAGTTTAGTCTTCACTTAAGAAAGAAAAGCCTGATTTGGACTGGATCCCAAAAGCAGGTGTTGACATACTTATTTTGTCATTTGTGTAGTTGAGAGAGCTCTTTAAAATCTGAAGGTCATGAAACATACCTTATTGTTTTAGTATCTCTCCTTTCATATGGTGAGGAATTAAATCTTTGTGGTTACCTGGGGACCATCTGGAAAGCCTCAAAGATAGTTTAATGGATAAGAATCTTAACATTAAAAAAAATGGGGGGCTTAAATTTAGGAAAGACCAAAAAAAAAAAAAAGAAGGAAAAGAAAAAGTTTATATGCATTAGGTAGTGCTTTAGGGATAATGATGCACATCTGTATAATGATTTGGAATGGAGAAGGTCTACAGTCAAGGAAATTAGTTAGGAAAATATTGCAATGGTCTAGGCATGACTTGATGGGGGCCTGGGCAGGAATCTGGCATTGAGAATGGAAACGAAGGGACGGATTTACAGCAGCTGTTGAAGTAAGGACTGGCAGGACTTAGTGGCCACCTGAGAGAGAAGGCAAAGGAGAAGTCAAGGATGACTTTTAGCTTATGACCCCAGGTCACTGCAAGAAGCAGGGGAAGCCCAGACAGAAATAGGGATATAGCATGTTAGAGCTGACATAGAAAAATCAAGCGGAGAAGGCAGGTACAACCTTGTAAAGGAAGAAATAGAGGGAAAGATACAAATGTTTCTACTTGTTCATTCATTCATTTAATATGCCACCTCATTCTGCAATGGATCTGAAACCATTTATAAAATTACACAGAATATAAATAGATAAGTAAATTGGTAGATTAAAAAAATAAGCATAGGAAACATTAACTCCAGATGTGACATTATTAATAGCACATGGGTTTGCATACTGTAGATACCATATTGCATGTTACTACAGTTATGGTGTAAATTTGGCATAGACTTCTTAATGACCTGCACAGACACAAAAGCACTACCGGTAGAGGATTGCCAGCATCCATAAAAATAAATCTGCTGTTCAGGAAAAGCACAGCTTTTCATGATACTGAAACGTGCATGTTTTCCTGTGCTCACAGAAAGAGGACACAATGATGTAACAGATGATGGACTCCCTTGTCTAACCCAGCAGGGATTTGTGATGGAGAAAATTTATTACTAGATGAATGTCACCAGCTTTCCCCTGCCTCTGACTCCTTAAGAGTATTTTGGGTTTGCTTATTCAGTTTCTTCTCTTCCTCCACTATTTGAAGACAATTCTGCCTTTGCAGACTTTTTTCCCCCTGGATTTTGTTGATGACTAATTGAGAGGAAAGGGAGAGGAATGAGAAGCCAAGATATGTGTGAACTGGGGCTGGGTGAGGGGTCCATTAAGGCGTTTTAGGAGGACAGGTTGGCTTGGGAAAGCCATGAGGTATAAAAAAAGCCATGAGGTATAAAACAAGAACAAAATGACTTTAAGAAACAGTTATAACAGTGGTTATATACCTTTTATGGTGTTTGAAAAATACTAGTCAGGGATGTCTTTATTTTGAAATCTTAGCTGGTTGCTGGAGTTTTTTCCATGAATGCAGGCACCACTCTGAGACTGGAGGATGCAGGCCATAGTTTTGTTATAGATGTATGAAAGAGCTAGACTTAAATCATCACTGCAGGTATGAGCAGAGAGCACAGCTTCCCTCTGACTATTAGGCCAAGACCACAGCTGGTCTTGAAACTTTGGAATAGGAGCCAAACTTAAGACTTGATCCACTTGGAGTTGCAACTTGAAGGATAATGTGCTGGTACATGGTCACTAAATAAAGATTATTTCATTGGAAACAAAGCAAAAGAAAACAAGACAAGAACTCACACAAAATGCTTAACTTGAAATTTTTTTCCATATTAATATATACGAATGCTCACTTTCTTAAGAAAACTCCAAGTAAATGTGTATAGCAAGATCCACACTCCACATGGCTGGGATTGTCCAGTGGCACATTTAATTATAGGACATTTAAAAAATTTGAGGACATTTCTTTGTGAGGGCTACAAAATATGAGTGTTCCTACCTCTCCTTTCTCTGCTTTCACCTGTCCCCCAAAAGACTCTGGTTTGGGCTGTTTAGTTTTTTCCTTCTCTCTTGTTTTCTGAGCAGGATCCTGTGGTTGGTAGACTAGTTTTTCTGAGGTTTCATGATGAAGAATTGATAGGAAAGGGTAGGGTGTGGTGTGGTGGTTAGTTACTCTTATGTGTCAACTTGACTGGGCTAAGGGATGCCCAGACAGCTGGTGATACATCATTTCTGGGAGTGTCTGTGAGGGTGTTTCTGGAAGAGACAGCATTTGAATCAGTAAACTGAGTGAACAAGATGCCCTCACCAATGTGAGCAGGCATCATCCAACCCATCGAGGGCCCGACTAGAACCAAGAGGCAGAGGAAGGATGAATATGCTCTCTCTGTTTAGACTGGGACATCCATCTCCTCCTGCCCTAGGGCATCAGTGCTCCTGTTTCTCAGGCTTTCAGATTTGGACTGAATTACATCGCTGGCTTTCCCAGGTCTCCAGTTTATAGACAGCAGATGTGAGACTTTTCAGTCTTCATAATCATGTGAGCCAATTCCCATAAAAAAATCTCACGTATATATTTATATTCAATTGGTTCTGTTTTTCTGGAGAACTCTGACTAATACAGATGGAGAAAGATAATGGGTAGGCAAGTTAGGACAAGTCAGGAATTTTTCCAAAAATTTGAGAGTTGAGAGACTCTGTAGGAACCGTGGGGTCTTGCGTGATGTTTGAACACAAGTGGCGTTATTTTCTGGTAGTTTTATTTATTGCTTTTTACAAGTTTATTGAGGTATAATTGACATACAATAAACCACACATATTTAAACTATTTGATAAGTTTTGATATAGGTGTACATTCATGAAAATACTACCACAATCAAGATGATGAACTTATAGATGAGATTTTAAGAAATATTGCTGTGAAGTGAGTATCACGTTCACTGTGTTTAAGAAACACAAGTTAAGAGACTGAATTATTTTGAAATTACTTTTTGGTTGCTGAACTATGTTTCTTTGACTAGAACTCGACTCAGATTCTGGCCCATTGCTTCAGTAGATTTTTGTACCTTATAGTACCTTATAGTACAAAATTTAGACGGCTGTTTCTTTAACATTCTTCAGTTGAAAATATAACCTCAAAATGTAATTTTATGGTTGATGGATGGCTTGGGAGGGAGAAGGAGGCATTTGATTACATCCATGGTTTCTAGACAGTTTGCTTCAGCCAAGGGCAAAGTTGCTAATCTCCAGTAGAATGATGGATTATATGCCTTTTGGCACACTCCATTCTTGCAGCTGAGCTCTGGAAAAGTCTTGGACTACAGAGAGTTGAAAGCTGTAGTATTTAGCAAAAACTTGGAGTGGGATATCCTGGGTTGCTAATTAAAGCCACATCCAAACGTTCTGGCAATCAATAGAGCCAAGGGTAGGATTACGATCCTCTTACTGGAAATGAGGAACCTGACCGGGATCATCATCTGAATAAGCGTCTACTTCATCTCTGCATGGAAGAATCAAATCATCCTTAGGAAACATTTCCAAGTCTACCCTAACTTACAGATATGTGAGCAATCAAGACTCCAGGTTCTGTGGCACAGAATAGATCATTTTAGATTGAAAAATTTAAAGAAGATAATATTAATTTCCCACCAAAGTCATAGAAAAACCTAAATAAAATTCCCATAAAACTTCTAATTTTAAGCGGTGTGCCTTTTTGGTGATTTCATCAATATAAATTAATTATAAGTTGTATCCCTTTATAAAGCACTTTATTTGACCTGCTATATCAAGTTGCTTTCTACTGCAAGTAACAGAGACCCTAACTCAACTAGCCCAAACAACAAAGGATCTATTAACCCTAGTAGCAAACACACAGCTTGGGCATCTTCAGGTTTGGTTAGTTTAGTGACATCCTCAAGAATCCAATATCTGTCCAGCTTTCTGCTATACCTCCTCCGGATGTCAGGCTCATTTTCAGGCTGGCTCTCTTCCTAGTCACAAGGTGGCTGCAGAAACTTCAAGCATCCCGTTCTCCCTCAACAACATCCAGTGATAATGAGGTCGTTCCTCATTCTTGTTTACCTTTTATCAGGTATAATCTTTCCCAAAAGTCCCTCGGCTGGCTCTCCTTCATATCTCATTGGCCATCTGGTATCATGTGTCCATGCCCAAACGAATTACTAGCAAGATGAATGAGAGTACCATGACAGACTTAGACTAATTAGGGCCTAATACTGGGCTGCTGCAGGGCAGATGGCTATTGAAACAAAGTCAGGATTCTGCTAACAAAGATAATGGGGTGAGTAACCACATCTGCCATGCAGAATTATAGATATAATCTGATTGGCTATTGAAAACATATGCCATAGATGATGATTCATTCAGATTCATTCTTAAGCCATTCTTTCTGGTGAAAACTTATTGGGACTAATAATCTATAAAGACCACTCCTAGACTGGGCATGGTGGCTCACAC
The DNA here is from genome assembly GCA_008750895.1 of Mirza zaza. NCBI lineage: Eukaryota > Metazoa > Chordata > Mammalia > Primates > Cheirogaleidae > Mirza > Mirza zaza. Next base: position 27,473 of record VSMD01141090.1, read on the forward strand.
CTGTAATCCTAACACTCTGGGAGGCCGAGGCAGGTGGATCAATTAAGGTCAGGAGTTGGAAACCAGCCTGAGCAAGAGTGAGACCCCGTTTCTACTAAAAAATAGAAAGAAATTAATTGGACAACTAAAAATATATAGAAAAAATTAGCCGGACATGGTGGTGCATGCCTGCAGTCCTAGCTACTCAGGAGGCTGAGGCAGAAGGATTGCTTGAGCCCAGGAGTTTGAGGTTGCTATGAGCTAGGCTGATGCCACAGCACTCTAGCCCAGGCAACACAGTGAGACTCTGTCTCAAAAAACAAAAAACACTCCTAGTACATTGTAGTAAAACCATATCCTTTGCCTGGAGACTAAGTGTTTCAATTCTTAATAGGAGGCATTTAATTATTAAAATTCAAGTTCACTGAAATAAAAATAAAAAATAAATAAAAATTTAAAAATTCAAGTTCAAAAGAAGAAGGTTTAAAACATTTCTATTTTGCAGTATTTTGAGTGGTCATCTGATCAATTAGAAGATCAGTCCTATCAACCATGATCCTCAAGGATACTAAGATGTGAGTTTTATATGAATATGATTGGCTGGTTGGGGTGGTCAGCATTAAACTCATCCAAAGGAGTCCTTTCTGGCTCATGACCATAGAATCATAGGCTGAAGAAAGCTCAATAAGATCTACAAACAACTTTTCTTTCTTATCTTCATAAGGAAACAGAGTGGAGGGAAGTGGATGGTAGGTGTATTATTAATAGACACTTTCATCAGGCCTCACCTGGTCTTGTTCAAGTCCGACTATGGGAACCAGAGCCCCACCCTCTCACACAATGTACCCCTCTTATCTCCAGCCCAGTGGCTTCCTGATGGATGCTGAGGCATGGACAGACCCCGCTACCGAGTCCTCAAATTTGCGCAGCCTGGAAGTGCAGAAGGCAGTAGTGTCCCACGGGGCAGACTTTCAGCCAGTGGAAGATGGGAACTGATAGATAAATTCTTCACCCTTTGTCCCCACCCTAGACACAGTTGATAACATGGCTTTTTTTTTTTCTTGAGACAGAGTCTCACTCTATTGCCTAGGCTAGAGTACAGTAGCCTCATCATAGCTCACAGCAACCTCAAACTCCCAGGCTCCAGCAATCCTCTTGCCTCAGCCTCTTGAGTAGCTTGAGACTACAAGTGCATGCCAACAAGCCCAGTTAATTTTTCTATTTTTGGTAGAGACAGGGTCTTGCTATGTTGCTCAGGCTGGTCTCGAACTCCTGGCCTTAAGAGATCCTCCTACCTCAGCTCCCCAGAGTGCTCGGATTACAGGTGTGAAATATCATGGCTTTTTAAAAGGATGGTCCTATAAGATCAAGGCATCAGTTGAATGCAATGGCAGAAAACTCTGTAGAGCAGGGGTCCTCAAACTTTTTAAACAGGGGGCCAGTTCACTGTCTCTCAGACTGTTGGAGGGCTGGACTATAGTTAAAAAGAACTATGAACAAATTCCTATGCATACTGCACATATCTTATTTTGAAGTAAAAAACAAACGAGCAAAAACACCCACATGTGGCCCACGGGCCGTAGTTTAAGGACGCCCGCTGTAAAGTATCCATACGTTGAGTCTCCTTCCTTCCTTGCCTTCCTCTTCTTGCCCTTCACTCCTGCTTCCTGAGATTCCAGCCCCTGCCAGAGCAGTGAGATATATGCAGCTTCAGTCTCTGCTTTCTCTGCTAAGGCAGTAAAGTAGCCCAACCTAAAATCTCTAAAATCTACTGGCTCCTTGTATAAAATAGAAGTTTAAGAAGTTGAGGTTCATAATTTATAAAGGAGGAAACTGACACAGAGTTTACAGTAGACAGTAATAGATAGTTTTAACAAATAAATGTAATTTGGGGGGATGAGAAGAATTCCTTATTTAAAATAGGATAGGCTAAACTTGGTACTCGTAGGAGGGAGGTGTAGATGTGGGAGGTGAGGGGTGTGATTTATTCATCTTTTTAGGACTAGCACCTCCTTCATGCTGAATGTACAGTAGATGCTCAAAATATACTTGCTGAGCGAAAAGAAGAATAATGGACATTTTGAAGTGGGGACAATGATGTATGGTTAGAGAGCAGTTTAAAGGTGGGAGACAAGAGGAAGACGGCATTGCCTGGCTAGCTCTGTGATCTTGAATAAATGACATTGTCACTGCCTTGAAATATTCATTAATTTCTGAAGATCAGTGATCTTGATTCCTTCTCTGTAGGAGGAGATCCATTTAAGGGCTACTAGTGCTTAACATTGTGTGATTTGGGAGTTCTCCAGGCTTTTCGGAGAAGCGGGGAGGCAAGGAGGACTGGGTGAGTGGGAAAAGCCGGTAGGGTTTCTCTGGTGAGTGTTGGGGTGAGCCCAGGAAGGGTGGTCGACAGGGTTCCGAGCAGCGATGAGTGAGTGGCAAGCTAGGGTGGCCTGAGCCCAGCCAGGCCCCGCAGCCTGAGAGTACAAGTGGGAAAAGTCCACGGCTGGGGAGACCCAGACAAGAGGGGCTGGGGTCCAGCCTCTGAGCGGGGAGAAGTGAATCCAGATGAGGTCGGTGTTGATGGAAAGCAGAAGTGGATGGGTGTCCCTATAAGGGAATTTGGTTCAAGGTCAGTCTGAAGGAGTAGAACTCATAAAGTCAATTCAGAGAAGGAGACTTGAAATTTAAGATCTTGGAAGTGAAAAATTCCAGTCACTGTGTGGACTGGGAAAAAGTTGCTCTTGGAAGGAAGTTAAAAAAATATATAAAAATCTAAACTCAACACACAGAGTTAATCAACAACCTGTGCAACCTCAGAAAAAGGATTTCACCTCTTTGAGTCCTATCAGTAGAACCAAGTGTAATTCTAAGGTCCTGTTTGGGGCAGTGGTGCAGCTCATGTCCAGATGTGCCAAGGAAATTCTGCATAAGAACAAAGAGGCAGCTGCCCATAGAGCAGCTTGTACTTTGCCCTGCTCTAGTGAGGGTGCAGTGAACGCGTTATGTCGGCAGTCCCTCCGGCAACAGGAGGAGGCAGATGGTGAGGATAAAGAGGAAGTGGGAGAACTTACCCAATGCCGGAGGACCTTCCAGAGGCCATCCCTTCCACATCCTTCTTTCACCAGCTAATGGGGTGTGGCTTCCGGGCCCCGCCACGTCTGCTCTCTCCTTTTCCTGCCGCACCTTCTGCGTGTCCTGGCAGCAGAGCAAGGAATGAATGGACAGCCCTTCCCCCAGCTGCAGGGGGCCAAGGGCAGCAACAGGGGCTGACCAGATACTCCCTTAGTGATACGGGAGCCGAAGGGGAACTTGGGTGTGGACAGAGTCCAGCCCGGTGGTTGTCTGGGCTATCCCTGTCCTACAGTGAGAGTGATGTAAGGCCTAAGCCCTCCATTCACATGCCTCTGTGCTACAAATTTGTATATTTGAATAATATTTCTTCTCTGTGTTCTGTGCCCTTGGGTATTTTGAAGTCTGTAATATCACAAGTTTTTATCTACTTCTTTTTTTTTTTTTCTAAACAAAAAGGATGAGGGCCTTAAGATATTCTTAGGGAGGAAGATTCTCTTCTTGGCATTGTATCAAATTCTTTCCTGTGGGGGAGGACTGCTGTGGAGGCAGGGTGGGGTAGGTTCAAAAAGTTTCTAACATGTTCTGGCTTTGGGCCCAACATTGTTGAAAAATGCTCAGAGGAGACTCAGAGCACTTGGGGTTTTTGCTTTAAAACTGTCTTTGTTTAGATGTTCACATTTGTTTAAATATTTTCTGAAACAAAAACAATAAAGGAACTTGAATAGAATTTTTCCCCCCCCACAAAACAAATTCTTTGCCAATATAGGCCAAAGAGTTCACTCTGAAATCATATTCATGTCTTTATTAAGTATCACTCAAAGGAAGTGAAATATATAGGACCCACCTGATATTTAAAATACTCCAGACTTTTTAACAACAATAGTAGTAACTATTGTCATGTACTATTTGATGTTACTATTTGCTAGGTCCTGGTTTAAGTGTTTCACATGCCTTCCATCACTGGATCTTTCTAACAGTCCTTTAAACTAAATATGATACTATTATCCCCATTTTCCAGGTGAGGAACTAGACCCTCAGGGGCTGAAGGGGCCCCTCCAGGGGGTACTGGTAAATGTCAGAGCTTGGATGCAAACCTAGATTTGTTTGACTTCAAACCTGATCTGTATCAGCGGTGTTCTGGCGAATGTTTAACCACCCGCTCTCTGGTAGGGAAGGGGAAGCCTGTTTTATAGTGTTTGCTGGTTTAGCATGATATAAATATTCTCACCAAGATTGATTTCAAGCTACCAACTTGACTTCAGAGTTGGGAAGAAACTTGAACACAGAGTTAGGAAGAAATGCACAAGATTGACGCTTGCTGGTACCACCACCCCCAGTACACTACATGTTACCTTGTGTGTTATATTGTCATCAAATACATTTTGGGGGCTGGAGCAAATTTGTGTCACCCTGTAGTTTGGTGGCAAATCCATCGTCATTCTACTCTTTGTATCCCCATAACTTGTTCCTACAGGGTGCCTTCTCAGAACACTGCTGTGGAGACTTAATGCAGCCAGGCACTGCCCTAAAGGCTTCCTGGGTGATTTCTCACTTGATTTTTCCCTACAGCCATTTCGAGGGGACTGCCATTGTTTTCCTATTTCACAAAATAAGGAAACACAGGCTCAAAGAGTTTAAGTGATTTGGTGAAAGTCACACAGCGCACAAATGAGAGAGTGGTATGGCTAGACTAAGGCTGGACCTAAGTGTATGAACCATGTAGACGATGAGCTTTTGGGGAGGAACTGAGAAATAAATAGAGACTGGAGAGAAGTAATGTTAGTTGAGTAAGACTGGACATAGATGAAGTTTTTATCTACATAATGCCAAAAAACATATCAGTGACCTGGTACCTACATTAAAAACCATTCAGCTTTATTTATTAAAACAAATCAAGTTCACATGTAATCTGAATAAAGCATTTCAAAATCCACTGTATGCATACTGGTGAAAATACAGATTACAAACCCTTAAGCAACGTTCTTCTGATACAATGATCTATTGGGAAAGATACTTTTTTCCAGTTTTCAAAACTGGGGCCAATTATTTAGTGAAATTGGATTTACAGTGAGTTTGTATCCTTTTAGAGAGGAGTTATCTGCACTTTAATATCTGTAAAGATTTCTTTATTGCTACCAGATCAACTAATATTCAGAGTTTCTAACAATTGTTTCTATTATATCGGGATATTAAGGGACTAGCTATCCAGTCCTCTCTGATGTACAACTGGTTAAACAATACATTTCCAAAATTCAGCAACTGTGGAAGAATGATACCCTGAACAACTACCTCATGCATGACTTAGAACACTAAGGCAGTCACAAAAACCATCTCCATTTAGTTTTATTTAATGCATCCTACATTTCAGTGCCTTAATCTTCTACAGAAAAGTTGATATGAATGATGCCTACCTAATATAGAAAAGTCTCTCCTCTCTCTGAGGGAACAACAACTGACCACCTGCTGTCACGTAAACACTAGGAATAGATGCATAGCATCAAGTGACTTGAGAGTTGAATTACTTCCATGTTTGTGCTTCAGAAAATCTCCAATACTGTTAACACAAAAAAGTATATATTGACTATTGTGTACCTATTGGATCATCGATCTCTTTCCTCCTTTGAAACATGCAAATAAATTATCTAATTGCATCGATTTTGAATGATTCTCTATAACACTCTGATTCAGAGTAACGACTGAACAGGATACAGTGACCCATAACTGGATGATAGTGAACATCAGAATGATTGGCTGTGGTTCTAATTTTTTTAAATCTGAATATTTTGGGTGAAATTACTGTGGTACAGTGGAAATAACATGGAGGGATCAAAGGGTCCGGACTTGAGTCTGTCCTCAACAGCTACATGTCATCCCAGACCATTCCCAGCTGTAGAGCTACATGGTCTGGGATGTGTCACCAGACCCCTCCTGGCTTTGGCTATCTCATCCCTAAAATGGTTCAACAAATGTCAACTGTTCAACATAAAATGGCATTTATGATCCAGATGTTTGTATAATATTAGGTTTGGGGGTTGAACAGATACAGCTGAACAAAAGGAACTTCTTTGGTCACAGCCATTGAGCTTTTAGGAAAAATATTGAGTTGAGAATTAGATCAACTTACTGTGTAATTTGGAGGTTGATGACTTTTAAAAAATAATACCTAATTTTTTAAATCTTCGAGGCCTTTAAAAATGTGTTCAAAATAATTGTTTTTCATGGAACTTTGAAGTTGTGAACTGACAGATGAATATCTGGAACTAGTCTTTTCCAGAAGAGCTTGGTCTGGTGGTTTTATTCTGTTTCTTAGACTTTTTCATTCTTGCTGGTTTTAAGGTGAAGAAAGACAACCACCTCATCCAGATGGACTAAAGTATTGCCCCTAGTCCCTTCTTGGGGCACCCTAAATTCACTCTGCATGGAAGTGGTAGGTGCATCCAGCCACAGGCTTAGTGAAGTTTTCTGATACATTGATACGTGCAAATCACAAGCACTATTGGGTTAAGACTTGATATTTAAAGAATTAAATCCTCTACATTCTCCTTTGACCGGAAGGAATGTTGAAAAAGAAAAGTATGGTTCTGTTTCTCCAATGATGTGATAAAGTCTGAGACTTGCAAAAGACCTTAAGTAGTACAACTTGTGTAAGAATTCTTTGGGTGCAGTTAGTATAAACAAAGGGTCCTTGGCACGAAGAGAGAACTAAGCAGCTGCAAAAGATTTGCTTAGAAAATCAAAAGATTAAATACTCTTAAGAGAGGAGAGTGAGGGAGGAAATACCCACTGAGGTCTCTGATATTTCCTTTTTCTTTCTTACCTCTGTGTAGCCTTCTAGGATTAAATATGCCTATCTATGGCTAAAAAGATCGAGACCAAAAGAATCTTCTACTTAAGAATGAATATGTTGTTAGTATTTTCCCTTTATCGCTCTAAATTTAAGCAAGCATAGGGGCCTAAGGTTAAGCCACTAGAAATAACCAAATAAATAAAAAAGAGGACACTGATAGTACTTTAACCCTCATGAGAATATTATAAGTTAATAGGTGTGACTGATGCAGAAAGGAATTGCCTTTAAGTAAAATAATTGAAAGTTTATACCAGAATCAGTTTGTTTACTATAGAAAGCCCTGGAGAGCAATAACACAGTGTAATAAATTCCTTGCTAGTCTTGCTATTCCTTATGATACAGCAGATATCCATGTTCCAAGTCTCTTAAGATATTAACATGAAATTAACTGGAACTTGTTTCATATTTCAACATAATTTAACTAGTCACATCTTTCTAAAATTGTCCTTATTGCTGCAACATAATTTTCAGTTCAAAGCTGGGCAATGTGCAATGTATAATTTCATCATGAAGTTTGTACAGCTTCAAAATTTTACTAGAATATACTAGAAATACAATTGCTATTTTTTTAAAACATATAGATGTCAAAATGTGACTTTTTTGACCTCAAAAACCTAATTTATATTCTAATAGAAAATATAGTAGGCAAATAAATAAAGCAGACATTAGAATACCACAGAGTCATCAGAAAAAATGGGGGTAGATCTATATAATATACTGATGTGGAAGATTATACAAGATTATTATTAAATGATAAAAGCACTTTCTCAATCAGTATGTATAAAATGCCATTGTTTTTACAAAAAAACTTAAATAAATAATATATGTTAGCATATACATGGAGAAAAAGGAAATAAATATACATTGTTAACAGTAACTATATCTAGAAACGAAAATTATAGAAAACCTTTGTATTTTATATAACATTTCTATAATATTTTAATTTTTAATAATAAGCATGTATCATGTTTGAAATAAGATAAAAACTTCAAAAATGTAAATAATAATAAAGACATCAAATAATTACATGAAAAAATGCTCAATACCCTCACTAATTAGAGAAACACAAAGCTATAATGAGGTACCACTACACACTTATCATAATGGCTAAAGTAAAAAATAGCTATAACACCAAATGCTGGAGAGGATGTGGAGAAACTAGAATATTTATACATTGCTCGTGTGAATGTAAAATAGTACAGCCCCTCTGGATTAAAAAGTTTGGTAGTTTCTTATAAAGTTAAGCATACACTTAGCATATGATCCAGGAATTCCACTCCTAGAAAAAGAGAGAGAAAAACTTATCTTCACACAAAATTCTGTACATAAATGTTTATAGCTGATTTATTCCTAAGCACCAATATCTGGAAAATAGCTCAATGTCCTTCAACTGGTGAATGAATAAACAAACTGTGGTATACCCATAAAATGGAATACTACTTAGCAATAAAAAGGGACACGCTGTTGATTTATGCAACAACATGGGTCAATCTCAAATGCATTATGCTACATGAAAGAAACCAGACTCAAAAGGCTAGATTCCATTTATATGACATTATGGAAAAGACTCCACTTACAGGTGCCTTTATAGGGTTGGAGAACCAATAGATAGTGGCAGCCAGGGATTAGAGGTGGAGTGAGGAAAGTGGAGCATTCAGGAATGTTTTAGGGTGATGGAACCATTCTGTATCTGGATTGCAGTGGTGGTTACACATCTCTAAGCATTTGTCCAAACTCATAGAACTGTACAACAAAAAAGTAAATTTTACTGGATATAAATTTTTAAATAACTTTTAAAAAAGAAACACACTATTAAGAAAGTCTAATTAATGTTTTATTTTTTAAAAAATCTCTGAATAAGTCTTGATTCACCCCATACATTTTCTGGGTAGAGTTAAGAGAAATTGCTTTTGGATTGACAAAGGTGGTTGCCAAGTATAAATTAACTGTGATATTCTTGCTACTTGAGGGAAAATTTGGAGTTCAGAACCATAGCTTGGAAATTCTCCATGTAGCAACTGCAAACTGTGTGAAGTAGAGGTGGATCAACACTCAGTTATTCATGAATGCGCTACACAGATTTAACACCAAGCAATGCCCCCTTCACACACAAGGGTTACCCTTCCCTACCCCTCAATTAGACAGATACGAAAGATTGTTTGATCATGTATGTCTTAAATTCCTCAATCTCTGTCTTCCTTCTATCAAAACTATGAACAAAAAAGGCACTTGAGGGCCACAGCCAGGTTCTCTCTCTTCTGACAGCTTTGTAGATTGTCACTGTGTGTATCTGCTCAGGCTCCAAAATGTAAACTGTAGCATTTATGGGCGGCATGAGATTATATCTCTTCAGCAATTAGCATACTATTTGGCAAAGTAACTGCACTGTTCCCAATTAGATTTTTCCTTTAAGTTTGTCATATGGAGGGGCGATTAAAACATAACAGAAACAAGAGGAAGAGAAGGAGGAGGAGAAGGAGGAAAAAAAAAACAAATAACACAACAGAATCTGCCAAGCCCGAGGCTGGAAGGCTAAGCTGTCCTCATTCCAGCTCAGCCTAAAAGAGGCCGACCCTATTCGCGTAGCTTATTAATAATTCAGGCCTGACAAATTTGGGTTTGTAAATAGAGGCTGAACCAGACTGTTCTGTGTAAATAAGTCTTTAAAATGGCACCGTAAGTAATAGCCGTGGTGCACCGGATATTCTTAAACGAAGTGACCGCTTCACATAGCAGCAACCCCGAGGGTCTAAGCTAATGGAAGGGCCCTCCTCCAACTGCCTTTCTATTGTTTCATTTTTATTTCCCTTCTTGTAATAGACCACCTTCCCCCTCGTGCCAGAAAAGAGGGAACAGCAGAAAGCTAGCTTTCTGTGTATTTCATTCTACCTGTTACTCTGTTTTCTGTGGCTGCCAGATGCTTCCAGTAGGAGCTAAAGAAGGTCATTTCATCCCAACTAGCGAGTTAATGCTCTGATATCTAGGTCCAGTGGGCAAGGGGCTCTAAAGCCCTTCTATGTACTTAGTGTTTAAAGAGGTAGTAGCCAGAAAGCTCAGAAAGAGGCGTCACTGGTGCTCTGTGCTGATCTGAGAGAGGGTTCGCTTCTGTCTCTGTTTACCTCTGGCTTGACGTGGGGCCGAAGGGGCTGGAATTTTGGCTCACTGACCACTAGACTGGGAAATTGAATGTCTGCTCTGTTACTGCCTGTGCTGTGACACTTGAACGAGTGACTGAATCATTCTGAGTCAGAGTTTTGTCACACCCCAATGAGGGGGTTAGATTACAGGATTTCTCAGGCCCCCTTTTGTCTTAAAGGACGACAAGTCTGTGCAATAAGGAGGAGAATGTGTGAAACCCAAGTAGATCAAATCCATAATGGAGCTCAAGGATGCATAATGCTTAGGATTTTTCCTGAATCATTAAATGATATATGTCCCTGTTTATCAGTACACTGTACGTTCGTATACAGAATAAAAGTTAAAGAAATGGCAATGAGAGACAAGTGGCACTTTTTTTTTTTTTTTTCGAGACAGGGTCTTACTCTGTTGCACCAGCTAGAGTGCAGTGGCGTCATCATAGCTCACTGTAACCTGGAATTCCTGGACTCAAGCAATCCTCCTGCCCCAGTCTACGGAGTGGCTGTGACCACAGGTACATGCTGCCATGCCTGACTTACTTTTCTATTTTTTGTAGAGACAGAGTCTCACTGTGTTGCTCAGGCTGGTCTCAAACTCCTGGCCTCAAGCAATCCTCCCACTTCTACCTGTCAAAGTTAGGATTATAGGCATGAGCTACCATGCCTGGCCAAATGACACTATTAAAGGACAAGTTAGAAAGGCAGAGATGTTCCTAAGGTTCTAGGGAATGTGGCATAATGACGTTAAGTACTCAGGGTTTTGAGTCAGCCTACTCAGGTTCAGATCTCAGCCGCAACACTTAGTAGCTGTGTTACCTAAGTTTTTTTCGCTGAGCCTGACTTCATAGTTATAAAAGGTGATAATAATATTATTCTCTTTAAAGAGTTCTTAGAAGGATTAAATGAAATAATGCATGCCTGGACCATGAAACATTTGATAAAAGATATATTATTATTACTACTACTACTTACTATGCATGATTGATTACTCCAGAGCGACTTATAGCAATGGAGCGTGCTAGAGAGAAGAGACAGCCGTGGTGGAGTGTCTAATGCATCCAACTTCACATCCAAAGTCCACGGTTTTACTTCGAGATAACACAGAGGTAAATAATGTGTCTTCAAACAAACAAACAAAATTCCACAGTGCAGATTACACCAGGTACTGCCCTGTACTAGCTAGGTGACTTTGGGTGTGTCACCCACCCCCTCCACGAGGATGTTGGTATCTCTCAAGGATGTTGGTATGACTTACAAGAGATGACACATGTGAACCACACATTGTAAACCATAGACTCCTCTGTAATTGTAAGGATTGTTCTAATCTAGTAAGATTATGAACCAAAATCTATAACAGAAGTCTTTCTAAAATGAGACAGCTGTTTCTCCGACAGGCTGAAATACTTTCTTTTTTTTTTCTTTCTTCCTGACTCGAGGTTATTTTATTTTTATTTATTTTTTTAATTTAAAAAATTTTTTTCTACTCAAGATTATCTCCATGGACATCTATTACTAACAAATAAAACACCCTCTCTGTGGCGCTTCCCTGATTCCACCTGCTTTTGTGCCCATGCCCTTCTTTCATTCCCACGACCTGACAGGGGCATCGGCTCTTTGTCCCCACCCTCACCCTGGCCCAGTTCTTCCTTCATAGCTGCTGTGGTTGGGCCTCCGCTCCCTCTTCTGTTTCCATGTAGTTATTATTGGAAGCAGACGTAAGAATAATATCAAACACTCATCTTGAATGCTAGGTCAAGGGGCGCCTTTGAGCTAAGAATGGGGCATATTACGGTATTTGAGGACACTTAATCATCAGCAGCTGAACTCTAATAGACTGGAGCGCGTGGACTGAAGCAGGGATGGATCAGAACAAGAGGGACCAGTGAGCGTTGTATCATGACAGGATATAACCTGTCATGTGATGTAACTGTCACAGAAAAGGTGGCAAGACTTGTGCCTGCATGATGACAGTGAGAATGAGAAGGAGGCAAGACACTCTGCAGGAAGTATATCTATGAACTTCATTCTTTTTATTTTTTAAACTTTTTATTTTTATTTTTATTTATTTTTTTAGAGATGGGGTTCTAATATATTTTCCAGGCTGGTCTCAAACTCCTGGCCTCAGGTGATCCTCCTGTGTCAGCCTCCTAAGTAGCTGAGTAGCCAGATTATGGGTGTGAGTCACCACATCATTCTTTCAGTAAATGTTTATTGCACATTTACCGTGTGTTAGGCATTGCGGTAGAGGCTGAGAATGCATCAGGGGTAAAATAGATGAAATTTGATCTCCATGAATTTATGATCTGAGGCACTTGTCAAGTGACTGGGTGTCTGTGAAAAGAAAAGCGGGAAGTCAGATGGTCATGTCCAGCTTGAGTGTCAGAGGAAATAGTGGTGCCATGGACTGCAATGGAACGGGAGGACGACTGGGTTGTCATGAAGGGAGACTTGTTCAGTGTTCAGCACAACAAATTTGAAGAACTGTTACCGAGCTCAAATGCTTTTCTAAAATGAAATGAGATCTGGATTAAACTCTTGGGTTTTGTGGCTGGTGCCAAGTGATCTACGTGGAGTTTCTCAAAGTGTAATTAAGAGGCACCCAATTTGACTAGATACTCGCTTAGTCCTGGTCCCAAATTTTAGGAGACATTTTTCTTGTAAACCTTGTATGGGAAAATTCATTAAATTAGTAGACAATGTCTTTGAATGTAGTTTTATAGAAAGATACTGAAAAGTTTATCAAGTTGATTTTTTTCATAAAGACCTATAAAAGTTAAAAGCATAAATTAAATCTTAGTCAAGTGTTTTTTGTTTTTTTTTTTTTTTTTTCCCCGCAGGTGGTAAAATACAATCCAAGTACATTATTTTCTGATGATCTAACTTACTACAAGGAGGGAATATAGAGAAATGATATGTCCCTTAGGCTGTGTCTCAAATGTCAGGTGTGTTCTGGAAACTACTGCCAAGGGCTGGATTGTGGTTGATTCCTGACCAAATTCTCTGCCTGCTGTCTGACATAGCAATATTTAGTGTGGTTCATCAAAGGAATCTCTATAAGCCACAGATGTACATTAACACAGTTGACATATAATTGGGACAATTCGGGAGCCTTGCTTTATTCTTCTACTTTCCTACAAAAATTGGCCACAGAGATAATAAGATCCTATTTCCACCCCCCAAACAAAAGTATTGAATCTGTGCAAACTCTTGAAGAAATTTCTTAAATCTTACTGCTCTGCACCATAAACTATAAAAGAGACCATTTTATCCTGAAAAAATATTGAAAGTAGATTCAACCAATCAGTACTTTGACCAAAGAAAAATGTATGTATAAGGTGTCTGTGCAACAGTGGGACTCAGTCTTAGTTCTGATGCCTGAGTCTGACCCAAGGAATTCTGATTTAATTGGTTTGGGATGTGGTTTGGGCTTTAAGAGTTTAAAGAGTTCCCCAGGTGATTCTGATGAGCAGCTATTGTGAGAACCACAGCTGTCTCTGAGGTCTGCTCTGGCTCCTTGGTAATCAAACCCGCACAGCGGAAGGGGCTCCTTTCCCACTTGACTTTGGCAGTGGGAATGCACCCAATGGAACTCATGGGCTATCTGTCAGGCTGCGTGTCCTTGAAAAAAAAAATAGAAGAAGAAGAGCAGCCTTGGAATGTAGCCCACTTTACATTATTTAAGATGTGAGAGCTTGTTCTTCCCCATGCTAATTTTGGCAGTGGTATTGCAGTATGAAGAAACATGAATAGTGTCTGATGTGGACATTCTACTGCTTGGGGATGTATCTCTCTCAATGGAATCAAAGACCGAGGAGATTTTTTTTTTTTTTTTTTTTTTGAGACAGAGTCTCGCTTTGTTGCCCAGGCTATAGTGAGTGCCGTGGCGTCAGCCTAGCTCACAGCAACCTCAAACTCCTGAGCTCGAGCAATCCTGCTGCCTCAGCCTCCCGAGTAGCTGGGACTACAGGCATGCGCCACCATGCCCGGCTAATTTTTTTTTTTTTTATATATATTAGTTGGCCAATTAATTTCTTTCTATTTTATAGTAGAGATGGGGTCTCGCTCAGGCTGGTTTTGAACTCCTGACCTTGAGCAATCCGCCCGCCTCGGCCTCCCAGAGTGCTAGGATTACAGGCGTGAG
>VSMD01141092.1:0-73484 GCA_008750895.1 Mirza zaza
GGGTGGTGGAGGAGACCTTTCACCAAAAACTCAGGGAGGCCGGGCTCAGGCCACGCTCCAAGCCCAGTCTGGCCCTGGCTACCTGCGGTGTGGCCTGGGGGACCCGCTTGTAGTGGGTTTGGCTGCTGAGCCCCCGACAGCTACACCAAAGTCCCAACCCCTGGAAGCTGTGAATGTGACCTCTGCAGATGTCATTAAGGTGAGAATCTCAAGATGAGTCACACTGGATGTAAGGTAAACTACAAGTCTGATGACAAGCGTCCTCATGAGAGAAGGAGAGAGGGACCAGAGACACACACAGGAGGGGAGCGCAGATGAAGATGGAGGTGAGGACCGGACTGATGTGGCCACAAGCCAAGGAACGCCAAGGACCACTGAAGCCACCAGAAGCCAAGAGAGGCCTGGGACGGATTCTCCCCTAGAGCCTCCAGAAAGAAGCAGCCCTGACAACACCTGGATTTCAGGCTTCCCGCTCCCAGAACCGCGAGGGAATAAATTCCCATTTGTTTTAAGCCACCAGGTTCATGGCACCTTGCTACAGCCCCCTTAGGAGACTGGCACGTCCGTGAGTGTCTCTGGGGCTTGGTTTTCTCATCTTTAAAGTGGGGGCAGATCTGCTGCGAGGACTCAGAGAAAGGACGGATGGAAACCGTGAGGCTCAGAGCCCGTCACCCAGTGGGGCTGAAGGGAAGACAACACGTTATTGTTGTTCTTAGAAAATGACCTTGGCTTAGCGCAGAATGGCCGGAACGTAACGATTTCTAAATGCTCAGTGCCTGAAACGGGCAGTGACTGCGTCCTGTGGGAGGACTCAAAGGCAGCGGTTCCCACCCACTGGTGACTCCGTCCCCAGGGGACACTGGTAATGCCTGGGGACATGTCTGGTTGTCACACCTGTGTGTGCATGGGGTGCCGCTGGCATCTGGTGGGCGGAGGCCAGGGACGCTGCTCAGCACCCTCCGACGCACAGGCCCCCCGCCCCGGAGAGCGGTCTGGCCGGAGAGGTTGGCAGTGCCGAGGCTGAGACACCCAGCTCTCAGCGATGACAACCTCATCCTTTTGTAAACAGTTGCCCCCGGAAGCACATTTACTGCCATGACGTGGATTTGGCTCAAGCCCCGTCTAGAGCCCAGTCTGGGCACCACCCTCTCTCGAGCAGCTTGGAACTGCCAGAGAAAACCGGCCTCGCTGCCTCCCGCTCCCGAGGCCCGGAGGAGGAGGCAGCCTGGTGAGATCAGGTGTCTGACTCACGGAGGGTGACTAACTGCCATCCATGACATCCGGGAGAGCATGCGGACGTGGAAGCTGGAGCGAGCTTCTCAGGCCACCCGGGGGGGAAGTGACAGGCCCCCGGGAGTATCCGCTGAGCTGGGGGGGCCCTCCGTGACCTCAGCACCAAATGCCACTGACTGGTACCCTATGGGGGCTGCTGTGGGCTGGCTCGTGTCCCCTCCAAAAAAGCTACGTCCACATCCTCACCCCCGGAACCTGCCAACAGGACCTTATTTGGAAACAGGGTCATTGCGGGTGTAATCAGGATCAGCTCAGGCTAGAGTAGCATGGGCCCCACATCCAACGAGTGGTTCCCTCGTTACAAGGAAGCCAGGTGAAGACACGAACGCGCCAGGTGAAGATATGAACGCGCCAGGTGAAGACATGAATGCACGGGAAAACGACAGGGCAGCAGAGACGAGTGATGCGCCCATGCGCCAAGGAATGCCTGGTGCCACCAGAGAAGCCGGGGAAGGCCACAAAGGATCCTCTCCTGGAGCCTTAGGATGGAACGTGGCTCATGTGTCACCTCTTCGGGGCTTGAGGTGCTCGAGGTGCTCACCCGGCATCTGTGGGCTGCCATGAGGACCCATCTGGCCAAACACCCGACTTGGTAAATGTGGGGTCCGTCCTCTCGCTTCTATACTGAATCTCTGACGTCACTGCTTTACCCTGGATGGGGGTGCCAGGCGAGGACTCGGACTCTCCGGCCTACAGCTCTGTCTCGACCCCCCCGTCCATCTATTGGGAAGACAATGGTACCATTGGTGGCGTCACTGGGGCTGAGTCCCGGAGCTGGGACGAAGATGGAGTGGCCACGTGATCCTGTGAGCCGGGTCGTGTCTCCCCTCTCCTCAGAACCTCCACAGCTCCTACGTCACCCGGAGTCCTCCCAGAGCTCCGCCTGGGAAGGCCCCGTGTGGCCACTGCAGAGCCCGGTGGCTGCGCCAGCACCCGCATGCGACAAATGTGCGCACGGCGTTCGCAGGGTGAACGGATCACCTGACTACGTCAGGCAACCACACACGGGGGGCGAACCATATAAATATGGAAAACATATATTCTGTGGCCAAATTGCTCAGTAGTTTCTAAAAGTTCCATTCAAAAAAACGACAACGAATCTTTACATTACTTATACGGGAGAAAACAGTGATAGGCGACATGTTGGCCTGAGGCTAGGTCTTATAACCATCGTCCTGCTGATGGTCTCACAGAAGAAGAGGAACCGAGATGTGGCCCCCAGGCCTGCCTAGATATGATTTCAGACAAGCAGCATGGCAGCCCTCTGCTTGGGGGCATGGGCCAGAGGTCAACACTTCCGGGAAGGTGGGGGTCTCCGCATACCCTACTTCTCCCCACCACGGAGGAGGTGTCTCAGGACGTACGGATGGTGAAACTGGGACACATCCATATAATGGGCTATTATTCAGCAATAAGAAATGAGTTCTCTCTGGGGGGAGGGGGGGAAAGGGCATTTATTGAAACCTTAAAATCTGTACCCCCATAATATGCCGAAATAATAAAAATAATAATAAATAAATAAAAAAAAAGAAAGAAATGAGTTCTCGAGTCACGAATAGACACAAAAGAAACTCAAATGCACGCTGCTAAGTGAAAGAAGCCAATCTGAAAAGCCTCCATGCTGGCTGGGTGCAGTGGCTCATGCCTGTAATCCCAGCGCTTTGGGAGGCCATAGTGGGAGGATTGCTTGAGGCCAGGAGTTCAAGATCAGCCTGGGCAAAACAGTGAGACCCGGTGTCTACAAAAGATGAAAAAATTAGCCGGGCATGGTGGCGCATGCCTGTATTCCCAGCAACTAAGGAGGATCGCTTGAGCCCAGGAGTTTGAGGCTGCAGTGAGCTACGATCAAACCACCGCACTCCAACCTGGGTGACAGAACAAGACTCTCTCTCTTAAAAAAAAAAAAAAAGAGAAAAAGAGCTACATACTGTCTGATTCCAATTAAAGGACATTCTGAAAAAGGCAAAACTATGGAGACAGTGAAAAGCTCAGTGACTGCCAAAGGCTAGCGGGGAGGGAGATGAGCGGGTGGAAGGCAGGGATAGTCAGGGCAGTGACACTACCCCGTGTGATGCTACAGTGGGGGGACAAGTCATTCTACGTCTGTCCAAACCTGCAAAATGTGCAACAGCAAGAACAAAACCTAATGTAAACTCAGGACTTTAAAATCCCATGGATGGGACCCCAAACCCGGAGATGCAGACCTCTGAGACCACAGGGTGCCTGGTCCTGAGCAGGTGACGATGGTTGTGCTATGTTCTGAGACACAGGGAGGCATCTTGCCCCAAAACCCTCGGCGTGAAGGGGGTGCTATGTGGTCACTTCCGCCACCCTGCACCCAAATGCTCTCCCATGGGGCGCTGGAGAGTGGGCAGAGGGTGTGGGGGGCTGGGTGGTCCCTCCTGTGCTATTTCTACAGTGCTACCAGGCAGCACCCCCAGTTCTGTGGCCACACCTCGCTGTTCTCCCAACCCCCCAGGCCTGTATGCCTTGTGCGCTTCCTTCCGGCCTGCTAGCCCCTGGAAATGCCTTGCTATGAAGCATGCCTTGAACCATTCGGTTTGAGGACACCAGCGCTTTCTTTCCAGGACCCTTCAGTCGCGGAGGTGTATTAATCACACTTTTTTTTCCCCCCAGACAGAGTCTCACTCTGTTGCCCGGGCTAGAGTGAGTGTCGTGGTGTCAGCCTCGCTCACAGCAGCCTCCAACTCCTGGGCTCAAGCGATCCTCCTGCCTCAGCCTCCCGAGTAGCTGGGAATACAGGCATGCGCCACCATGCCCGGCTCATTTTTTCTATATATGTTAGTTGGCCAATTAATTTCTCTCTATTTACAGTAGAGACGGGGTCTCGCTTTTGCTCAGGCTGGCTTCGAACTCCTGACCTTGAGCTATCCTCTCGCCTCGGCCTCCCAGAGAGCCAGGATTACAGGTGTGAGCCACCGCACCTGGCCAATCACATGTTTTTTATTTTCTGTAATTTGTGCTACTCTGACGTCTGCGGCCTGGCTGGGGACCCCTCCAGATGTCAGCGGATTCCTAGAGACAGTCTAGGACTCGCCTTCCACGGGCAAGCCGCCTTATCCAGAGCCCGCGGCCCGGCCACCTCCTCGACTGGGCTCTCGCGCTGCAGGCCACCATCCCTCTGCCCTCGTCACCGCAGGCCCAGACACCTGACCCCCAGGAGTTGTCAGAGGCCACTGAAATGTTTCAGCCAAGCCTGCTTACCCTGCCCCACGGAGACCACAATAAAGTGTCCTGCCCACGTCCCCCAGTGCCACGTACCCCCGTGGCCACGTGCGGTATCACGCCCCACCCTCAGCAGAACTGTGAGTGACAAACTCTCTTCCCAAGGGCTGTCCTCTCCCGACCTATTCTCCCCACCCTACCTGAAGGAACAACACGACAGTCACAAGGCCTATGTTTCAAAAACAAAGGCCTGGCCCCTCCCCTCCCGAGCGACTGGCTGCCCACTCACCTCCAGCACGGGCCCGGCGCCCAGGATGGTCCTCTCGACGCCGCTGGCGTAGCCCTTCTGGCTGAGCGCCGTGAGGCAGTGGATGAGGAAGTTGGTGCTCTGGGTCTTGCCGGAGCCGCTCTCGCCCGAGATCACGATGCACTGGTTCACGCGCTTGCGGAGCATGGCGTAGTAGGCCACGTCGGCCAGTGCGAACACATGTGGCTCCAGCTTGCCCAACTGCTGGTTCTCGTACATCTTCACGTACTTGGGGTTGTAGATGGGGAGGAACTTGAAGGGGTTGATGGCCACCAGGATGCTGCCTGCGTACGTGTAGATCTTTTGCTGCAGGAAGCGGTGCTTCAGGTTCTTCAGGAGGTTGTCCTCGGTCAGCTTGGGGAGGTTGCACAGGTCGTCAAAGTCCGCCTGCTGCCGCGGCAGGAGGCCGCGCTCCACCAGGCGCCGGGTGGCCGTGGCCTGGGCCACCAGCTGCATGTGCACATACTTGATGGTGCCGTCCGCGTTGCGCTCCTGCAGCAGGAAGTAGTAGCCGTCCTCCTGCGGGTGCTCGTCCTGCGCCCGCCGGGGCCACAGCAGCACGCGGTGCACCGGCGAGTCGTTGGCGTCCAGCACCCACTCCTCGCCGCCCGACTCCTTGACCTCCACCAGCACGTAGCACTTGGTGCCGTCCAGGCGCAGGATGGCGATGGCGTCCTTGATGACGTCCGACGTGGTGCTGTCCTTGGTGGCGGTCACGCGGCAGGAGGCCTGGCTCTCGGTGGACAGCTGAGGGTAGATGCGCAGGTGGTAGGCCCCCTGCTCCCGGCGGCCGGAGCTGCCCGCCTCTTTCACACTCATGCTGCCGGCCGCCTGGCTTCAGCATGCCTCCCGGGCTTGGGGCGCGTGCGTCCCGGAGCTGGAAGGGAGGGCACAGTCAGGCAAGGTCGGGGGGACGGGGAGGAAGGGGGTTGGGTGAGGCTGGCGTCCCCTGGCCCTGACCGGGCTCTCCCACAAAGCCAGAGGCGACCAGCCAAGGTGCCTTTGTCGTTTGGGTTTTTATACGTTTTTTGAGAGACAGGGTCTTACTTCTGTCCCTCGGGCTACAGCGCAGTGGCACGGCCATAGCTCACTGCAGCCTCGAACTCCTAGGCTTAAGCAATCCCGCCTCAGCCTCCTGAGTAGTGGGACTACAGGTGCATGCCACCCCCCCTGGCAATTTTTTTTTTTAACTTTTTGTAGAGACAGGGTCTTGCTAAGTTGCCCAGGCTGGTCTCAAACTCCTGGCCTCAAGTGATCCTCCCACCTTAGCCTCCCAAAGTGCTGAGATTGTAGGAGTGAGCCACTATGCCCAGCCCTTCCGTCTGTCCTTAAGTGTGACCTCCGACCCAAAGACTGTGGCTCTCCTGGGTGACATCTCCAGACACCCCTCCGAGACCAGCCCTGCCCCTGAGTTTGCTCCATCCCAGCCCTACCCAGAGGCAGCCTCTCCAGCCTGACGTCCAATAGCCACGGTCACCTCTCTCTGCTGAGCCTTTCCCAGGCCACGTCCTCCCTGGCCTCTCACCTCTGACAAAACGTCCCCTGGCAGCTCCCCAAGCAGACGAAGGCTCAGCCCCGCAGCCCTCGGGCAACACACCGGGGGCAGCGAGAGGTGTATGAGGATGGACAAGACTGAACCTGCCCTGAAACCCCGGATCCCTGAAACTCCAGGGTCCCCGAAACCTAACCGAGGAGGATGAAGTCAGAGAGGCCACCCGGAAGGTGCTGGAGAGAACGGCTCAGAGCACATCTGCTTCTCAAAGCCAGGACTCCAGTCTGCTGGGGACAACATCAGACAGGCCCCGAGTCAGGTATCCTACAGGGCAACCGGCCAGTGCTTCCAAGACTGCCAAGGTCATGGGCAGCCAGGAAAGATCAGCAAGCCGCCCCAGGCTGGAGGAGACCCTTAATGCAGTGGGGCGCCTGGAAAGGATCCTCGACTCGAGAGGGGACATGAGTGGAAGAACTCGTGACACCCGAACAACGCACAGTAGCCATAATTGATACTGAATAATTTATACCAGTTAGTATGAAATAATAATATCAATAATAAGATTGGTTAATAGCAATGCACCTATGTCAATTTGTTTTTTAAAAAAATTTTAAATTATTTTTTACTTATTTTTTTCAGAGACAGGGTCTTGCTCTGTTGTCCAGGCTGGTGAACTCTGGGCTCATGTGATCCTCCCATCTCAGCCTCCTGAGTAGCTGGGTCTAGAGGACACCAATCATCTTTTATTTTTTGTAGGGATGATGTCTCGCTATGTTGCCCAGGCTGGTCTCTAACTCCTGGCCTCAAGCGATCCTCCTGCCTTGACCTCTCAAAGTGCTGGCATTACAGGCGTGAGCCACCACACCTGGCTGAAGCTGAGGTCAACTTATTCGTTGTGCTTAATGTGCCCTGATGTCAGCTGTGCATATTCCGGGAGCTGAGCATGGGGTACGGGGGGCCCTGTGCAGTATCATTGTAACTCTTCTGTAAATCTCAAATTATCCCAACAGAAGAGGTTTATTTTTCTTAAAATGCATTTGCTTCTGACGGTCGCAGGAAAAAGAAAACACACCTGAAGCTGGTGACAACCCGTCTGGGGTCTTGGAGCAAGAGGCATAAAGGCAGCGCGGGGGTCAACCCCGCTCAAACAACAAAAAACCCCCTACCACTTTTCCCCTAAATTACTAAGTAACTATAGTGTGTGTGTGTATACATATATATATATATTTTTTTTTTTTTTGAGACAGAGTCTCACTTTGTTGCCCAGGCTAGAGTGCCATGGCATCAGCCTAGCTCACAGCAACCTCAAACTCCTGGGCTCAAGCGATCCTCCTGCCTCAGCCTCCCGAGTAGCTGGGACTACAGGCATGCGCCACCATGCTTGGCTAATTTTTTCTACATATATATTTAGTTGGTCAATTGATTTCTTTCTATTTATAGTAGAGACGGGGTCTTGCTCCCGCTCAGGCTGGTTTCGAACTCCTGACCTCGAGCAATCCGCCGGCCTCGGCCTCCCTGAGTGCTAGGATTACAGGTGTGAGCCACCTGCAGTATATATTTTTTTCCAATTGAATAGATACATGCTATATTTAGTCTAATAAAATTCGGATTATATTCTATATTTAGTTGTAAATTCTAACTCTTGATATGTTAGTACATGCGAATGTTTTCTGGGTTGTGAGATAAGTTTTCACAGAGTGGTTTTTTAATAGCCTCTCGGGACTCGACTGCACACAGAGGAATCACAGGGCATGTGATCGCTCTGCTACTGCCGGGCACTTGGTTTCCAACTTCTCGTCACCATTCGGTGACTGTCCTGGAACGCACGTCTTTCCGAGAGTCTCTGAGCATCTCCTTGGGATTGACTCTTTCATGGGGAATTAGATAAACGGACACAAACGTTGCTAAGTCACTTCATTCAAAGAGTCACATCACCCCCCAGAAAAACTCCGTGAAATGAGGCAGCTCATCCCTTTTGGAAAACACTGCAGCGGTTTCTTTAAACGTTCACCATGCACCTAGCCCGTGGCCAGGCAACCCCGCTCTCGGGAGTCACTCAAGAGAAATGATGCGGATGCCCGTGCACAAGCTGGGACATTCACGGCAGGAGTATTTCTAAGAGCCCCAACCTGGAAACAACCGGAATGTCTGTCAAGCAGTGAAGAGATGAACAAACTGACCACACGAGGGAACACGACGGCTCAGCAGTGAGAAGGAACCGACCTCTGACACGTGACAAACTCAGAGTCACTGTGCTGAGTGGAAGGAGCCTGACAAAAAAGAGGACAGACAGACCCAGCAATTCCGTTCCGAGGTATAGACCCCAAAGAACTGAAAACAGGGACTCAAATTCTTGTGCACCAAAGTGCACGGCATGACCATTCCCAACGATCAAAAGATGGAACAAGCCAATGTCCACCAGCACATGGATGGATAAATAAAACGGGTTCCGCCCAAGATGGAATATTATGCAGCAATAAAAAGGAAGGAGGCACCGATCCCTGCTGTAATGGGAACGCACCTCAAAAAGAGCACGCTGAGTGACAGCAGCCAGACACAAAAGCCCACACGGTACGTGATCTGATTTACATGAACGTTCAGAACTGACCAATCCACAGAGACAGAAAGCAGAGCAGTGGTCACCGGGGATGGGGGAGGGGGGGCAGGGCGTGACTGATGGCGGGGACCGTGTTTCCTTCTGGGTGATGAAAATGCTCTGAGATCAGATAGAGCTGGCGGTTGCACAACATTATGAATATACTAAGTGCCACTGGGTTGTATGCTTCGTTTTAATCGTACGCTTTAAAGGGTGAATTTTATGTTCTGTGACCTCTCCTCAAGAAAATTTTATCAATAAAAAGAGTCCATCATGTAAGAGTCCATATATATAAAATTCCAGAAAATGTAAACTGATCTATAGAGGCAAAGAGCTGATCAGTGGCTGCCTGGGGGTAGGAGGTGTGGAGGGATGACAAGGGGTCTGGGGACACTTTCTGGGTGACGGATGTGTTCACCACCCCGGCCGTGGTGGTGGGCGTACAGCTGTTTGCCCGAGTCACAACTCAGCACACTGCACACTGCTGGCAAGTGCGGTTTATTATGCAACAACTACACCTCGATAAAAAATGCTTAAAAATCATGACAACTATGAAAGAACCCTTTTCAAAACTTCTTGCTCCATTTTCAAAACGTTCGCCCCTTGAACCGGGCACTGAACTCCCAGGACAGCACAGCAAGGGACACTTGGGAGCCACCAAGTGCCTCAGGGGCTTGAAGGCGCCACGTGGTGCTGCCCGCCTGGCCGTCCCAGGACACGATGACAGTTAATCATGGAATGTCCCCGGGGCAGTGTCACAGGGCCACAGAGGGGTGACAGAGGTTTGTGTGTTTCCCGGTGAGGTGAGAAATCAGAGGCGTGTGCCGTGATGACAGCTCCATGGAGGCACCGCTGTGCTTACCCCTGTGTGCTCACACGCACGGGACACACACGCGTGATGACACACAAATGTGCACACAACACTCACAGGAACACACCCACACACACACTGGAGGAGCCGGGTTCAGGCAGAGTTGGCTCCTCCTGCGACTGCCACTTGTGTGACGGGCTGGGTCCAGCTCCCAGCCCGCGGGCTCTGCGCCGGCTTACGGCCAAGCTGCCTGGACGCAGGTAAGGGAAGTCATGCTGTCGCGCCTCCTTCCTTCGCAGCAGAGACCAACTCTGAGAAGTCAGGAAAGCCCAAGGCACCTTCCTCCTGCTCCCTGCGGCCTCAGCCACCTGCCCCGAGGGCGGAGGGTCCTGCGGCCAGCTGCACTGGGGCTCGGGCCGGAACCTCTTCGGGAACAGAGGCCTGTGGGTGGCAGGGGGGTGTGCCTGTAGCTCTGTACCCCTTGGTAGGTGCCGACAGCAGAAGGACAAACGCTCAGGAAACCCCATTCGTAGAGACTGGGGGCTGCAGGGGACAGTCACAGGACACAGCGGTGCCTTCCCCACCCCCAGGCCTCAGGAGGAAGTGGATAAGGCTTGCTCAAGGCGGCAGCTGACAGCTGACCGGCCAGGGCTTCGGGCAGGCGGGGGTGGGGGGGCAGGGGCAGAAACCAGCTGGGGCCGCTTACAGCAACCCCTCTCGGAGGGGCTCACCTGTGTGCCCTGCTCCTGCTGCGGCAGCCCCTCCCCTCAGCTGTGGAGGCCTCGCCCCTGGCCTCACCTGGCCTTCCTCCCTGGGGGAGCCTGCATTTTCCTCCCGGACTCCAGGGAAGGAGGGCTCAGGGGCTTCCCGGGTGTCTCCCATTTTTAGTTGGGGGGAGGGCTGGGAGGGGCAGGACCGTCCCGGAAACAGTTCATGTGCTCCCTGCCTTAAAAACAGAGACACCGAGAAGTCCTCTCTCCCCCGCAGCCAGCCCAGGGCACAGTCTGGATGCCTCCTCACTTCCCCTCAACGCACAGCAGGGCACGCAGGTCCCCTGGGCCTGGCACTGCCCCCGAACATCAAGGTATGGCAGAGCAGCCCACCACCCACTACCTGCCCCAGGCACCCTGCCTTCCCCTGAGACCACAGAGCCTGTGCCTACCCCCTGCAAAAGTGACACCCATCTCTGCAAAAAACAAAAAAACTAGCCAGGTATGGTGGCGCACATCTATAGTCCCAGCTCCTGGTGCCATCTCATCTCCTCGGGTGAGAACACGGCTCTAGGTTCTCCGCCACTCAGCGGCCAGGTCTGCCCCCAACACAGAATCTCGAGGTGCACTGTCTTCCTGACATGGGAGGAGCAGACCCAGTGTTCCCGTACCCCACAGGTGCCACCGGCCTATAGGTGTGTCCTTTGACCTACAACGCTGGGCTGATCTGATGCCCTTTGCCTGGGTCAAGACCCATTCTCATCGCAAACACCCCCGACCTCTGGACAGACTAATCCATGTGATAGGTACACCGGAAAAGCACGTGAGAGTACCTGTCTCACAGCATCCTCACCAGCACCGAGTGTTAATATTTTTCTCAATCCACAGCCATCAGTGGGCACACAAAAAAGAATCTTATCACTATGTTCCTTCAATTATCAGGCTGGGTGTTTTTTGTTTGTTTGTTTTGAGACAGAGTCTTACCCTGTCATTCAGGAAAAGAGAGTTCAGTGGCTTTATCATAGCTCACTGCAGACTCAAACTCTTAGGATCAAACAATTCTCCTGCCTCAGCTTCCCTAGTAGCTGGGACTACAGGTGTGCACCACCATGGCCTGCTAATTTTTCTATTTTTTGTAGAGACAGGTCTCACTCTTGCTCAGGCCGGTCTTGAATTCCTGACCTCAAGCAACCCTCCCGCCTCAGCCTCTCAGAGTGCTAGGATTACAGTGTCGGCCACCATGCCTTGCCTGGCTGTTTTTTTTTTTAATTGTGTGCATCGATCAACTATTTTTCTGTTTTCATAAACTGCTCATGTCTGTTGTATTGTTTTTTCTATTGAGCCATGACTATTCACCTTCTTGTTCTGGAAGAGCTCTTCCTACAGAAATGGTATTAATGCTTTGTCACATGTGACAAAGGCAGTTCATACCCATGAAAACTATTGCTAATGGGATTTTTGATACAAATAGCACATTTTCAGGCAGGCAGATCTGTGGGCCATTTCTTTTATGGCATCTACTGCTGCTCTTAGCCCAGGTCTGATAAACACCGAACCACACTGTTAGTTTGGACTCCCCTCCCTTCCAGATTTCTTTATGTTTAAGCCTTAGTCCCTCTGGGAATTATGTTAGTGTGTATATTGATTTCCTACGGCTGCCATAATAACATATGACAGGGGGTGGCTGCAAACAACAAACACTGATTCTCTCACAGTCCTGGAGGCCAGAGTCTGAAATGAAGGTGTCAGTAGCCTGGTTTTCTCCCAGAGCCTCTGGGCAGACTCTGTCCCAGGCCTCTGGTGGCTGCTGGCAATACTCGCATTCTTGGGCTCGTAAAGGCATCCCGCCAGCCTCTGCCTCCCCCAACACACGGCCCTCACCTCTGTGTCCTCTTCTCTTGGTAGTACATTATTAAGTATGAAACGTCCGATTTCATTAAGCATTAGTTTTGACAGCTGAAATCTCTGACATTCCACTTTGACACTTCTTGTTGTATGTTCATTGCGAAGGTGCATCCTCAGTCTTTCAAATGCATGTCGTGGCTTATGATTATCTTGCAATTGTTTTTTGTGAAACCACGGAGAGGTAAAAAAATCCGTGTCATTTTCGAATATGAGTTCCATTGTGGAACCAATGCTGCGCAAACGGCTTGAAATATCGACAAAGTACTTGGGAAGCATGTGGCTAGTGAAGTCGCGGTACGTCGATGGTTTGAGAGATTCTGTCCTGGTGATTTTTAATCTTGAAAATGAGCCACGTGGGCGACCAGAGACCAAGGTGGATAATGATGAGCTGAAAGCTGTCGTGGAAGTGAATCCATCTCAATCTCTGCGTGAATCAGCAGCAAGCTTTGACGTTACTATCCCGACAATATCGGACCATGGGAAACAAATGGGCAAGGTAAAGAAGCTGGATAGATGGGTTCCCGGTGAATAAACCAGCGTCAAAAGAGAAACCATCTCGAAGCTTGCCTTTCTTTGCTGTCACGACATAAAGGTGCACCATTTCTACACCATATTGGTATCTGTGATGGAAAATGGATTCTTTTTGACAATCGGAACTGTTCGGCACAACTGTTGGATAAAGATGAAGCGTCGAAACACAGCCCCAAACAGAATATTCATCAAAAAAATGCTAATGGTGTCTGTTTGGTGGTCCAGCGCTGGTATTCTCCACTACAGCTTCACGAAACCTGGTCAGTCGATGATAGTGGGTGTCTACTGCAACCCACTGGATGACATGATGAGGGTGCTTGCGACTAAGCAGCTGAGACAGGTCAGCAGAGACAGGCCAATCCTTTTGCAAGACACGCTCAACCACATGTTACACAAACAACACTGCTTAAACTACACACGCTGGACCTGGAAACTCTCTGTAGTCCGCTACGTTCACCAGACCTTGCACCAACTGACGACTACTTCTCCCAGGCTTTGGACCACTTCTTGCAAGGAAAAATACTCGATCCTCAACAAGCTGTGGGAAACACCTTTCGTGATTTTTGTTGCCACTCGCTCTCCAGGCTTTGCTGCTGGCATAAGCAAGCCACCGTGAGGATGGCGACACTCTGCCAATGATTTAGGCACATACTTTGATTAACTGTACTGCTTCTCGCTCATCTGAGATATAATAAACTACACTTCTGATGTGAAATCAGACATTTCCTATTTAACGACCTAATAATGTTGAGTTATTTCCCATGAGTGGTCTGCCTCTGGGCCGCTGAGGCTTCTGTGGTCCCATGTGTTCTGACTGTCACAGCTTCCGAGAATGTTCTCAGACAGCAGCATCTTCCTCGGAGGGCTCGATGGTTTTCTGTGGCTCCCTGGGACATGTTCCCCAGTAAGTCTCGACGGAGCCTGGGACTCGGAAGTTAGTCACGCTGTGTGGCTTAAGATCTGTGTCACAAGTGGATGTGAAACCTGTACCTGGAGAATCCCCTGGCTGCGGGTGGAGTGAGAGGAAGCAGTTCTGGGACTGAGGAACCAGGGGTCCGGGGTCCCCTGAGGGCGGACGGCTCAGGCCAAGTGGCAATCTCGGGCCGTGGCCGTGTGTCGGGGGCTGCAGATCCTAAAAGCCTGTTTTTCCTTAATTCGGATCGTCTCGCCAAAGGCCCCAAGGTCAACACGCCTGTTTGGACGCCCATCTTGTGTAGTGTGAACAGGAACCTTGAGGCCACATGTGGCCTTCTGGATCCTTGAGTGCAACCTTTTGACTGACTCCAAATTACACAGAACGAATCCCTTATTAAAAGGGGTGCTGCAGAGAAAAATGAAGTTTTTCTTGTCTCCTTTTTTTTCCCCCTGAGACAGAGTCTCACTCTGTTGCCCGGGCTAGAGTGCTATGGCATCAGCCTAGCTCACAGCAACCTCCAACTCCTGGGCTCAAGCGATCCTTCTGCCTCAGCCTCCCAAGCAGCCGGGACTACTACAGGCATGCGCCACCGTGCCCCGATAATTTTTTCTATTTTTAGTTGTTTTGGCTAATTTCTTTCTATTTATAGTAGAGATGGGGTCTCGCTCTTGTTCAGGCTGGTCTCGAACTCCTGAGCTCAAGCAATCCTCGCGACTCAGCCTCCCAGAGTGCTAGGATTACAGGTGTGAGTCACCGTACCTGGCCCCCAAATCCTTTTATTAAAAGGGGTGCAGGGGAGAAAGATGAAGATTTTCTTGTCTCCTTTGGTGATTAAAAAAGAACAATCTTGAAATTAGAAGGCCACAGCTCCCCCATCCCAGCACGGAAAGCAAGTTGGCAGATTATAAAAATCCTCGCTGAAACGGCCAAAAGGTGGAAACAAAATGCCTGTCAGTGGATGAATGGGTAAACAGAACATGGCCCATCCATGCAATGGGATGTCTTACTCAGCCATGAAAAGGCATGAAGGACTGACACCTGCCACCACGTGGATGAACTTTGGAAACGTGGGGCCGAGTGAGAGAAGCAGACACCAAAGCCACACAGCGTGTGACTCCACTGACGTGAGATGTCCAGAATACGCAGATCCAGAGAGATGTGAAGCAAATTAGTAGTTGCCAGGGGCTGGGGGAGGGGTAACAGGGAGTGACTGCTAACGGGCTCAGAGTTTCCTTTTGGGGTGATGGAATGTTCTGGAATCAGAGCTAGTGGCTGCACATCATTGTGAATACACCGAATGTTACTAACAGCAAATTTTATGTTATGTGCATTTTACCGCCATAAAAATTGAACACACCTGTTAAAAAAACTGCACTGCAAAAAATGAAAAGGCTTTGCAAAAGGCAGACTGGTATAATACTTTCTGTACTGTGAGAAGACGAGGATCTCAGTTTGGGGCCTTTCTCTCCTGTTCCTACAGAAAGGAGGCACGAGGAGAATGGGGGCGGGGGGGGGTAAGTGGACAGAGGTGAATTAACCACTCTCAAGGCTTGGGCAACAAAAAGCAGGCTCCTGCCTCCCGGTCTGGCGGAGGATTCGGAATGTACCGGAGCATAAGGCCTCTGGACGGGGCCTCTAGAAAGTGTAGTGCAGCCGTTTCGTTTATATAAGGCCATAATTTGAAGCCACATGTTTATCGGATGAAATCATTCCCAAGCTAAGAGGAGAAGGCTAACATTACAGCAGAACAGTCTAGGAAGCGCCATGTGAGACTCAGCCCATTTCCACTTTTCACGCACATTTTCCTGAGCCCGCTGAGAATTTTGTTTAGAAGAAACAAGCACATGAAATTATGGGGAAACCAGACATGCACACTGACAAATGACTACAAAATCTGCCTGTCCGTCGGTCTCGGCAGCTCAGAGCTCGAGGGCAGCTCAGAGTCCTTCTTTCTCCCATTTCCCCCCACCTGGAACCCGACCGGAAGACGACAACTCGCTGGCGGGTGAGTCGGGAGGAAGGGGGCGCTCGGGGGAAGAAAACCCTATGATTCTTTGCAAAATGGCCCAGTGCAGGTGACAGGAGGTGGGACAGCTGAGCTCTTCCGGGCCATTTCAGAAAGTGGGGATGGCCCTGCGGACCCACTGCGGCGGGGAACAGAGCCATGCCAAGGTCCAGTACAGGACGTCGAGGGAAGAAGTGGTAGCTGGAAGGGGTGGCCTGGACCCTGCTGAAGGGCCAAGACCCAGGGGTGGGGCGGAGCAGGCACTCCTATCGGGAGCAGCTGGGTGAGCCGGGAATGTCAGAAATCAGCGTCCGACGGGTACGATAAATAAAGCGCTGCCATGGGTTGATGATTGTCTCCACAAAATTCATGCCCACTCAGAACGTGACCTTGTTTGCAAACGGGGTACCTGCAGATGTGGTTAGCTAAGACGAGGTGGCACTGGATCAGGGTGCGCCAAGTCCAATGACAGGTGTCCTCACACAAGGGGAAGAGACACGAACACGCATGGGGAGGGAAGGTGGCACCTGAAGACAGAGGCAGAGCTTGGGGAGACGGAGATGCAGCCACAGGCCAAGGAACACCCGAGCCACCAGACGCTGGAAGAGGCAAAGGAGGACCCTCCCTCCTCTGGAGCCCCCGGAGGGAGCGTGGCCCTGCTGAAACCCAGATCTCCCACTTCTGTCCTCCACAGCCGGGAGTGAATAAAATCCAGGTGCTCCTCACAGAAAGTACTGGGTGTTCCACTCGAGGCCATTTACAGACGGGTGCTGGGGAAGCCTTTGGGTGGCTGCAGCCTTTCTTCTGCCGTAACTGAATGTCCCTGAGAAGTCCATCCCAAACACCCTCCCCTCGCTGTTGCCAATTCTGTACCCACAGGGAATCGAACCTGTTCAGAACGTCCCTTTCTTCCCCCACGCAGTTCCCCTCCCCACCCCCACCTTCCACTTGGCCTGTCTCATCTCAGACCTTGACTGGTCTGAGCCCAAAGCCCTGGAGACAGTCCCTTCCTGGGTGTGTGCTCTTCCAGCAGGTTCTAGTCACCTGCCTCCCAGCACGAAGCACCTTCTGCCTTGCCATACATATGCCAACCCCTCGCAGCCAATCCCCCTCCCTGGGGTCTGGTGCCTACACGCCCCATGAGGCCGTCTTCTTGCCACGCCAGGCCAGTGCCGGGTGCAGGAGGGAGGGATGTGGCCGACAGAGCCTGGCCAGGCCAGGGCGGTGAGAGGGCAGGGGCAGTCAGGGCTGGTGTGAGAACAAGGAACCCAGTGTGGCCGGCGGGGCTGAGGCGCGGGAAGCGGGGAGGGAGGAGCAGAGGTGGAGAAGGTCAGATCCCACTGGGCCGTGCAGATGCGGTCAGATTTTCACGCAAATCCCATGGGGAGCCCTGGGTGGTTTCAGACAGCGGCACCAGAACCAGAGTGATACTAGGAAGAGGTCACCAGACTGCATGGCACGTGGGCTACACGGGGTCGGGGTGGAAGCGGGTCCCCTGCAGTGCGGCTCCCTTCCCACAGGTGTTTGGGGGTAGCCGATGGCGGCTTGGGTCAGGCCCGTGAGAAGCAGGTGGGTTCTAGTCACAGTTGGAAGGCAGGCCTGCAGAAGCCCGCAGGGGGCCAGGCTCCTGGCCTTTCCCAGGTGACCAGTAGGCTTGTAAATGAAGCTGTGGAAGGCTGCTGGGGAAACGGGTCTGGACAAGCAGAGGAAAACCCTTTGCGACCCCCTCTCCAAATCGCACACCCCACCTGCCATCACGCCCAGGTGGAAAGCCACCTCGGGAGTGACAACAGTGACAGTGCACAAAAGCCCTGCTCAAGACTGAATGCTGGTGGCACAGACAGGCAAGTCCTGCTATAGCCAAGCAGTCCCCAAAGGAACAGGAGAAGCAGCATTTGAGTCTCGCTCTTTTTTTTTCTTCTTGGAGACAGAGTCTCATTCTGTCACCCTGGCTGGAGTGCAGTGGCATCATCATGGCTCACTGCAGCCTCCAACTCCTGGGCTCAACCGATCCTCCTGCCTCATCCTCCCGAGTAGCTGGGACTACAGGCGCACTGCAGAATGCCTGGCTAACTTTTCTATTGTTTGTAAAGACAGGGTCTTGCTCTTGCTCAGGATGGACTCAAACTCCTGAGCTCAAGAGATCCTCCCGCCTCGGACTCCCAGAGTGCTGGGATCACAGGCGTGAGCTACCGCGCCCGGTCCCCACTCGACTTTTAAGGGCACTTTGAGTGACTGCTGACAAGAGGGAAGGAAGATCCCATAAGGATGTGTAGGAATGCTGCCTCAGAACAGGGGCTTCTGTGCCAGCCTGGTCCCAGGGGACAGGGCAGGATGGCCAGCTGCTCGGGTCCCTGTGGAATCTTCTCTGTCACAGGCCCCCAAGACACATTACTTGAGCCTCAAGCTGAAAACAAAGTAGTTGCTCAATAAACACCAGCCTTTGCTGAGCCATCAGCAAATGCGTGCTATGATCCTCCTCTGCTACGAGCTGTGTATTACCTCAAAATCCACTTGGTGCCTCCCACCAAGGGCCCTACCCCTTCTGGTTTCTTCAATCACATCCCCTTTGATTCACAAACCTCTTCAGGTGGCCCACAGGCCTGCTGGGTTTAGCTTTGAAATGACACTGATGTAATTTCAACAAGATTCACTTTTCCATGTCACACATCTCTACTGAGACATAACTCACACCCCGTACAACACACCGTTTAAAACCTACCACGCAGCGGCTTTTAGTATATTCATGCATATGTGCAACCGTCGAAATTTTAGAACATTCCTATCACCTCAAAAAAACCCCCTGTATCCTAAAGTTGCCACCCACTGCCATTGATCCCCCAAGATGACCCCTGAGTTCGTATCACTCCCGTTCTCCACGCCTGCTGGCCTGCCTAGGTCGCTACCCGGCAACCCCTCTGCCTGACGCTTCCAGCTTCCACATGGGGTGTGCTCTGCCTGCCAGAATCGCCCCACGCCGTCCATCTATGACCCTGGCCCTCGTGGCCTTCAACTGGACGAGGGCAACTTCCCCTCCTGGCCACAAAGCCCACCCTCTGCCTTGAGTCTATGAAAGGCCATGGGGACCTGGTTCCACCTTCTCATCACCTGAACCTGAACTTGGTTGGTGAGGGGAGCAATGGTCCTAGGATTTGCTCTTGCCCAGCTGCCCCTGAAGCCTATCACGCACCGTGGCTCTACAGGAGCAGAGTGGAAAGAAGTCCTCAGGGCCAGCCTTCGGCTTGACATGCAGTGTCTCAACCGGCTCTTCCTGCCAAGAAAACCTGGCATTCTTTTACACCAGTGGTTCTCACCCACGGCCAACTGTGCGCTCCTCGGGGGACACTTGGCAATGTCTGGAGACATTTTTGGTTGTCACGACAGGGAGGAGGGGGTGCTACTGGCATGTGGTGGGTGGACGCTGAGATGCTACTTGAAAACCCTACAGCATACAGCCCACCCCCCCCAAGAGAGTGAGCCAGCCTCAGATGTCAGCAGTGCTGAGGGTGAGCAACCCTGCCTTAATCATTTGTAAAAAATTGCGTTTAGATCCTTAGCTCAGATGGAACACCCAGATAAATTCCCAATGGGTTGTGAACTGGGGTGATCCACCCAGCTGCTTTCTTCTTCCCGACTCAGGCTGTGTATTTAAACGTGTGCAGCATCCTAGGACATCAGCAGGTCAGATGATTACAGGTGTGAAAGTCTGCTGGGCATCAAGAGAACCCCCAACCTAGGGTTTCTCACCTGGGGCTGACTGTGCCCTCCAGGGCACGGATCTACGGCAACACCTGGAGACATTTTTGGTCGTCACGACAGGGAGGAGGGGGTGCTAATGGCACCTGGTGGGTGGACGCTGGGGATGCCATTCAGCATCCTGAGAAGCACAGGACAGCCCCCACCACACAGAATGATCTGCCCCCAAACGTCACCAGTAAACCACGCTTATCGTAAATAAGCAAAGCAACATTTGCACACTTGAGGCCTCCTCAAGGACTCCTGGGTGCACGAGACGTTAGCATGATTCCGACTGCACGTTTGCTTGGCTGCGTGAAATTCAGAGCGAGAGCAAGAGCCGGCCTTGTGTGGTAACTGCCCAGCTTGCCACAGTCTGAGACACCTGGCCCCGTTCGGGCTACTTTCTCCACTCTGGGATGCCCCAGCCCTACCTGCTTCACCTGCATCTCCTCCTCTCCCTGCTGGGCTAGGAGACAGACTCTCACCCAAGGGACCTCGCAGGGAAGCGGACCAGCCCGCCAGCGCCCACAGGCTTCGCTCTTGCTTCAAATTCCTTTGTCTCGCCCACTCTTGTGCCCCTGATGAACAGCATCGCTGTGTGACAGCCCCTGGGCTGATCACCTTGGTGACCTTTGAAAGTAGTGGGGCCCTGGCGTGCTTGCCAGGAAATTAAAGCCCCAGGTGAGGCACAGAGTCCCAAGAATCAAAATCTCAAACGTGGCGCCTCGGTCCCCTGGTTTCACCACCCTGCGACGGGACAGAGGAGGTGGCGCCTCACGCAGAGGCTCTGAGCTGTGGGCTCCAGCGAGAGCCACAGCAAAGCCCTGAGCCTCCTGCCACCCATGTGCTGCTGTGACCTCACTCGTGAGGAAGCGGCAGTTCTCACTCTGCAGGCAGACACACCCCCCCCCCACCTCATGCTGGCTGGAGAAGCCCTCGGGTCGCTCTCTTCCTGCAGAAACCAGCCCCTGGCCCGGGCCCGGGCTCCCGTCACAAGCCCGTCCACTGCTGGGTGCCTCGCAGTCCGCGTGGGGCTGTTCATCTGACTTCTGCGCGTGTCACTCTGGGCTGAAAGTGTGGGCAGAGACGAGGGCTGTTTTCTGTTCTCAGTATCCCCAGGGGCCAGCTCTGGGTCTGGCTCCCAGCCAACACTTCCTTTTTGCTGAAGGATTTGAAGATCTTCCAGAAACTTCTTTCGTCTAATCGCTTGTGGCGGCAGACAGTCCCGAGGTCACTTAGGTCCATTAATGGAGCTGCTTTTGGATGCCCCTCCAGGAGACCACGGGAATACTGAGAACAGAGACCCACGCCCAGCTGGGCACACACAGCCGCCTGGGCCTGGCTCTAAACACACCCCCTTGTAAAACACCCCAAGCAAGATCCATTCCTCCCTGGGCTGGCTCTGTGCCTCTAGTCAGTCACTCCTGAACGTACAAGTGCAAGATCTTGAAAATTCCCCAAAAGGAGCTTCCGAAATTGATGTGACCATCCAACCTGTCCACCCCTTAAAGTGTTCATTCAAAGGAGATGAAACAAGATGAAATTATCCTCTGTTGGCATGACCATTTTCCCAAAAATTACTTCACTATCTTAAAATGAAAATTTTCCCCTCCTCAATGTTATGGGCTGGGCTGAACGGTGTCCTTCCCCCCCCCCCCCCCCCCCCCCCCGCCCCAAATATTCACACGTTGAAGTCCTAAACCTCAGTACTTCAGTGTTCAACTGCATTTGGAGACGGGGGCTTTACAGGGATGATTAATTTAAAATGAAGTAATTAGGGTGGGCCCCGTCCACATGACTAGTGCCCATGTAAGAGGCAGTTTGGACACAGACACAGGCACGGGGGTGGACGACGAGAAGACGGCCACGTACAAAGCAGCAAGAGAGCCCTGGGATGGACTCTCACAGCTCGCAGGAGAAATAAAACCCGCCAACACCTTGATCTGGGACATCCGCCCTCCAGAACTGTGAGCTAATACACTTCTGTAGTTTAGGCCACCTCGCCTGTGGTACTTTGTTATGGGAGCCCTAGCAAACTCATACACCCACTAACGAAATCCCCATGGCTGGCTCCTTTTGCACACACAACCCTGCGAGCGGGGCAGAGCCGGGCTGCAAACGGATGAGTCAGACAAGGACAACTTCTTAATCGAGCCGACGAACCCACAGGCTGAACCCTTGAATCACTACTTTATTTATCACTGGGCTCGGACTCAGAAAGTCTCGCCTAGGAAATGAGTAGAACCCAAACTCATTAGCTGCATTTCTGAAACATGGCTAATCTCTGGGGCTCCTTCCCGGCCAGGATGAAAACCAAAAAGGAACGAACAGAGCTCCGAGCCACAGTGGCGGTGGGCTGGTGCGGAGACAGAGCCCTTTGTTTTGCCACTCTGGGGACAAGGAGGGCAGAAGAGAAGGGCCTGTCTTGCTCTGGGGAGAGGCCGCCTGGGGCCATCTGAATGGCCGGCAGAGCAGGGGTTGCCTGGCACAGTGGGCTGGGGACTCTGGGCACACGGAGGGCTTGTGGGTGGGGCTCGGGGGCAGCGCCCAGAAGGGGTCATCGGCCCTATGGCCCCAGAGCATGCTGTCTCCTCCCATCGAGGTGAAGTGGCAATGTCATGGTCGGTGGGGAGGGGCTGAACAGAGGAGGGGATGGCGAGGCAAGGGCGCAGCAAGAACAAAAATTCAACAGTGTGTGCCTGGGAACGGATGGGCGGCTCGAGGTGAAAGAGCAAGAGGAGATAATTCCGCTGACAAAAGCCATGTGTATCTGGGGCAACCTCCAAAAGTAGCTCTTGGGAAGAGAATCTAATACCTCTAATCTCAGGAAAAAAGCAACAGTTCGTTCTGAGACGAGGACAGTTCCTCCAGAAATCCAGGTCAGTGGTCACACAAAGGAGAGAGAGACAAGGGCACCCACTGTCCATCCTTGGGTACATTGTCTAACTCCCCCTGCGTGTGTTCCTTTTTATCGAGACCCGCTCCCTCCAAATTAAAGTTGACTGGACAGCAGAATTCGCTTCCTGGTCTCTGCCCGCACTCCCATCCTTGGTGGCAGTTTGTCAGGAGTTCCACAAACACCAAAGACCCCCTGGGGTAATGGTGGGCTCTGGTCAGAATCCAGTCTTACTACAGAGCATCAGTCCTCACCTGTGGGGCTGGGGGCGATTCTGTCCCCAGAGGACACATGGCCACATTTGGAGAGATTTTTGGGTTCTTACAACTCAGGGGGAGGAAATACTACTGCCATCTCATCAACAAAGACCAGGGGTGCTGTTCAACACCCTACAGTGCACGGGACGGCCCCAAGGCAAAGAATGTCTGAAACATCCAGGGTGGTGCATTTGACAAAGTCTGCTCTAGAGACCTGGGCCTCACCAGTGAAAAGTTACTAAGGATCCACTGTGTTCTAGAAAGCCCAAGGAGCCATCTCTGAAGTCATCTCCTGCCTGGGCCTGTTTCTGTATCAGGACAATAGGAATAAGGACCCTCTTTGCTGGTGGGTGGCAGAATAAGAGAGTTGGGACGTATAAAACCATCTACCGTAGAAGATGTTTGGTAAACGGCTCTGCTTGTGCAATCCCCTCTTCCTGGCTTGGGTTAACACTCTGTACATTTCCAGATTTGACTCAGGGCCAGCCACCACTTCCGAGGAAACCTGCTGGGATCCCCCTTGTCCCAAAGCTTATGCCGCCTATCCCTAATCCTTCCCCCACAATATCTTGTGCCGCCTGTATGGCTGCACTGGCCGCTTGATCTGAACCTCATTCTTTCCATGGGGAGGACACTAGCATGTCCCTCCTCCAGGGCATGAGGGCTCATCTCTGTCCCTGGGAACCAGCCAAGCGCCTGGCACGATGAGCCCTCAACTTAACTTGGAGCCCACCCAAGACACACCACTTTGGAGAGATGAGGAACAGGAAGCAGCACGTTAGCAAGCCCCTGCTGGGGAGAGAAAAATGAATCCTACTACCAAATAGAAAGGGGCGAGTCACCATGCAGGACCCGAGGGAGGGTCTTGCTTAGGGATTTCCAACCAGAACGGTGCAGCCAAAGCATTGGGAACAGGTGCAATGTGCCAAAGCTCAGTCAACACCATAATTTCCTATGTGGAAGATAAAGAAGTTGTCAAACATCGTTCTTGCATACAAACTGTTGCACAGAAAGTCGTATAAAAGTAGGATCACTGTAGCAAAGAATTCAGAGACGGGGGGCTATCTAAAGCCCAAGTGGCGAGTGTACTGGAGGTGAGAATGCTACTGACAGGGGTTGGGTGTCAAGGTAGAAAAATGACGATGGAGGCCCAAGGCCAGGGCCTCCAACACAAGAGACCCTGCCTAGCCACTCTCCTACAGCAGGGAGACGGCAATACCTGGGCCCTGGGATCAGAAGACTTCAGACTTGATCATCAGAGTGTCTTGGCCAGGCAAGTCCATCGTCAATGCCTGCGGGAGGCACAACTGTGGGCTGTAATTGTGCCCTTGGGCAAGCAAGGCCCAAAGCCACCTTTCGTGTAAGCCAGAACGTTTTGGAAATGGAACAGGTGGTTACACCCATGACTCTCTTTATATCCAAACTATCCAGATTCGCCTCTTGAACCAGCTACAATAAACCAGATACAAACCTGGGCTCCCCAGCACTCCTGGCAGCTCCCAGACAAAGATCCCTGCAGTTGGGAAAGGAGACACATGAATGGCGATAAAAGCAACCCAAGGCCCTTGCCAGAGCCAGAGTCGGACCCGTCAGACGGTGAAATAACTCTCCAGTTGCCAGGTCACCTCCAGCTAGCTGCTCCTGGACACCTTAAAACTCTGGAGACTTGAAGACCAAGAATGAACTCAGGAAGGTGGAGCTGGGACCCTCTGGCTGCAAAGCACAGTGTCCCCACCAGCTGCCACCTCAGACAAAGAGGCACAGAGAGGTCTGCCCTCAAAGACCTCAGGACTATAGGGTGCCCAGGAAAGAAGGGAGGGCACCCAGCTGCCCAGCCCCTCCAGGACCCAGCTCACAGCAGCCTGGGGACAGATTTCCTGTGTGTCGTCTCACCCATTTAAGTCCAAGGATGCAACTCTGCGGAGGTGGTGACAGCCCTGCACACGCCGGTGAGTGCACACCGGCCCCCTCCTTCCTGAAACACAGTTCCGGCCCCACGGCCACTGCAAACCCTGAGGCTCCTTCCTCGCTCCCTGGGACCCCAGAATCCAGCCAGTTTTAAGAGGACAGTGGTGCAGTTTCCAAGACCAGGAGGCTGCTACTGAGGGTGCTGGGACTTGCCTGGGTCACCCAGCTGTTGCGTGTGAAGGCAGGAAGGAGAGGAATCAAGAGAGATGGGGGGATGGAATCTCCAGCAGCTGCACCCCAACATCTGCATGGGGCCACTCTGGCCTTTTCCTTCTCTCCCCTCCTCTCCAGGCCCTGCCTGGACCTCCCTCCGTTCTTGCCATGACTTCTAACCCCCTTTTTTCCCTTCCAGCTGCCACATCAGTGGGTTCAGAACCTCTTGCCTTTATTGAGCACTCACTGGGTGCCAGGCGCCCTTCCTTCGATCGCGCGCGGGGAGACGCCCCCAGACCGGTCCCGTACCCCTTCCCCCGGCCGCTCCCCAGCTGTTCCCCCGTCGGCCCGGCCCCCTCCCCCAGCCTGGGCCTCTCAACCCCGCCTCCTGGCCTCCCCCAACCCCGTTTCCTGCGACCCCCCAATTACCACTTAAGCCACGTCCTCTTCGCAGAAGCTGCTCAAAGCCACAAGGCTCACCCCTCCCACGCCCGCAAACTCCCTCACCAGCCCCCGTCCCGACCAACTTTCTTCCCGCTCGTCTCGCTTCCACTTCGTCCCCCGCAACCTCCCCCGCGACCCCCAGGCTCGCTCCTGCCCCCCTGGACCCCGCCGTCGCGTCACGGTTCCCCTCAGGGCTCCGTCCCCCTCTTCGCTGCAGCCCCCGAACGCGCCCTCGGAGCTCGCATCCCCAACCCGCGGCCGCCTGGAACTCACTTGGGCCTCGGCCGCCGCGCGCCGCCGGTCGCGGGCCGGGTCCCCGCCCGGACGCCCGCCAGCAAGCCCGCCCGCCGCGCCTCCGGCCGCTCCGCCCCGCGCGCCCGCCGCTCCCCCGCGCGCTCCGGCTTCCGGGTTCCGGAGGGGCGGGGCCGGGAGTAACGCCGAGCGCGTCACGGGGCGGAGCGCCACGGACGCCACGCCCCTTCCTAGAGATCCGGCCCCCACCCCCACCCCCACCCGCTGCCGCCGCCACCACCACCACCTCCGGCCGCTCGTGGGCGAGACCAAGCGCGAGGGGTGAGGAGGGCAAACGCGGCGCGTGCGCGGTCGCCCCTCCTGCAGCTCTGCAATTGGTCCGACCCGCAGCGAGGGGGCGGTGCCGGCCGGGAAAAGCCGCCTTTGAGTGGAAGGCGGGAAAATGGCGGATTCCTCAGAGCGCGCCGCTGGGTGAGTTGAGGCGCCGCGGGCGTGGATGTGTGTGGGTGCCAGAGGGAGAGGCAGGGCCGAGGGCCGGGGCGGACCGGGCAGCACAGCTGGGGAGCGGGGGCCCTCGGGGCGAGTCCGGAGCCGGCGCCTCCTAGCACCGCTCGGGAAGCGCAGGCCCCGGCAGGCCCCGGCGGCGCGCGGGCTCTGCGCATGCTCAGGAGCGCGGCGCCCGCGGGCGAGTGGCCTGCCCCGTGTGTGCGTCGCTTTCCCGCGCTGCGAAACGGGGCAGGTGACGCCGCGCAGCCCCGTCGGTGTCGTGAGGCGTGTGTAAACCCCGCGTAGAACGGCGCCTGAGTCTTCTCGGGGCTGTCGCTCTCGGTGTTGTCGTTGGCACTTTGCAAGTGGCCACTAACTGTCTCCTTTTAGTCCTCCGTCCCGCCCGATTCTGGGCTCCCCGTTTTCGGAGGAGAGGACGGAGACTCGGGGAGGCGAAGTCGTTTGCCCAGGGTTACTCAGCACGGGCAAGAAAGAAGCTGAGCACTTTGCCGGGTGCCAGGCGTGAGGCTGAGGCTGTTTGTCTAGTTTGTTAATTTGGCCAGTGTTTATGGTCCTTGGTGAGAGTTGACGGGAAACGTCAGGCCGGCGAGAGGAATCGCTCCACTGCCCCTTGCCCGGGCTCTGAGGTTGGCATTAGTGCTTCCCAGTAACAGGTGAGGTACCTGAGGCTCACACAGGTGTCTGTAGTGACTCCCAGCAGGTTGGGCCTGGAGCCCCTCCGGTTTGACTCCGGAGCCCTGGCTCGGATTCCAGAGGGAATCCGGGTTCTGTCCCTTCCTGCCTCTGAGACTCACCAGGGGTGACCGGTGCAAACCTCCCATGCTGGTCTGGAAAATGAAGAGAAATCGGGTGAACAGTTGGGAATCTGTAGGGTTGAGAGGATTCCGTGAACGGGCACAGCTGCTGGCATCTGGCGAACAGTTGTTAAATTGCCTCTCCCCACGATGGGCGGGAGGTGCCCCCAACACTTCCCGGATCTCACTTTGGGCTTCCAGGAGCCCACTGCAGAGGAGGTGGCTGCAGTGGCCTCTGGAGCCGCTCCCAGTGGTGGCAGCAGGAGTTCCAGTGCTGGGCCTTGTCCCCGCTCCTCCTGTGCCACTGGTCTCTGTTCCTGGCTTCCTCCTCCTCCCACTCAGGCTGAAACCCAGGAGTCACCCCGACCCTCCTGCACCCCCACAGCTGGTTAGTCAGCGATTCCTGACTCACAGCCCCTGCTTTCCTGTGACATCAGGTGTCACTCACTCTGTTTACATTGAGGTGAGATGCACATAGCGTGAAATTAACCCTCTTAAAGGGTGCGATTCACTGACATTTTGTGTGTTCACAGTGTGTGAAACCAGTGTGAAACCATTGCCTCTGCTCTAGTTTCAGATTTTTATCACTTCCAAAGGAAACCCTGTCCCCATTAGCACTCACACCTCACCCCCGTCCCCAAGCTCCTGGCAGCCACTAAGCTGCTTTTGTCTCTATGGAGTTACCTGTTCTGGACATTGCATATAATTGGATCCTATATGACGGGGTCTTTTGTGTCTGGCTCTTTTACCCAGCACAATGTTTCTGAGGTTCACCCTGGTTAGAGTGTATGGGAACTTCACTCAGTCCTTAGAGTAGAATAGCATTGAGGCTTCCTTATTTCTTGATAGGAGTTTGTGGCACCTTCTAATTCCTCACTCTGTTTTCAGTCCCAGGCTTCCAGTCACCCACTCACCACAGCAGGAGCTCTCAGCCTCAGCACAGGGGACATCTGGGGCTGGATCATTCTCTGTGGTGGCGGGTCCTGTGCATTGTAGGGTGTTGAGCAGTGTCCCTGGCCTCCACCACTATGCCAATAGCTCCCCCTTTGTGTGACAATCAGTAATGTCTTCAGATCCAGTAGGATCCGTAACCCATAGGGAGAGACACCAGGCAGCTCACTAGCTAGAAGAGGTCATGTGAGCACACAGGGAGATGGCGGCCACCTACAAGCCGAGAGAACAGGCCTGAGAATGAAACCCGCCTTGCCAGCACCTTGAGCTCAGCCTCTGGCTTCCAGAACTCTGAGAAATAAACGTATGTTGTTTAAGCCACCCAGTCTTTGGTATTTTGCAGCCCAGACAGAATAATACACAGGCTGCCAGGTCCAGTAAGGAGCAACAGCAGACTGTCCCTGTCCTCCTAGAACATTGGAGCCTGTCTTCCTGCCAGCTGCCAGTGGTTTTCATGCAGCACAGCTCTGACGTCGTCCGTCTCCTCCCCATCTCCCTGTCGCTCACAGCAGGGCTCAGCCCTCCGTAGGCTGCAGGTGAAAGCTAGAGTAAAAGGTGGCCTTACTAGCAACCTCTCTAACAGAGAAAAACTATCAAACTGAAAGTAAGAAAATCAACTCTCAACACATAGTTGCCCTTTAAAGGAAAACTCACAACACACCTACCCTTTGTTTGAATGAAAACACCTGTGGCCTACCTCGGTAAGCGGTTTCCCATAGCCTTGAAGGGCCCTAAGCCAACAGCAGGGATGGGAACTCCCTACTCCAACTCTCTGCCTCAGATCCTGCCCAGAAAAACAAGATTTCAAAGACTCAGATAAGCTGGTTTCTCAGAAAAAGAAATAAAAAACACCTACAACAGCTTTGCCACCACTTCTGTTCTCAGTCTACTGAAGCAGAGGGGGAAAAACCCATTTTTACCCTTTAAAACCCCAAACAACTTTCCTCAACTGCCCACACTTTCTCTCCTTTGTTAGTGGGCCATGCCACTCTTTCCTTCTCTTTCTCTCTTTCCTTGTTTCTTTCTCAGATAAATAAACACTGTACTTCTTTGTATCCTAAACTCTCTGTGAAAGGTCTTTCTTCAGGCTGCGCTGTGAGCCCCCACCCTAACACAGAGTGCTCCCTTTTTGTAGGGCTGGTCAGCTAAGAATGGTTTGTACATTTTTAAATGGTTGTGAAAAATCAAAAGAATTTTCATGACATATGAAAATTGTGTGAATTTCAAACGTCACTGCCTTTAGTAGGACATAGCTCGTCCATTGCATTCTCTACCATCCATGACTGCTTTCGTGTTAGAACGGCAACCTTGATTAGTTTCTAGGTGCAGCAGTGCTACAAATATTTACTGTCTGGCCCTTCACAGAGAAAGGTTGCCTAGCCCTGGGCTGCAGGAACAGGGCTGAGCCCTTAAGCTAGAACCCGGCACTCACAACCAGGCCAACCGTCTGTCCTCCCTGACTCCGTGGCCCCGTTCATCGTCTAATTAAACCACGGAGCTGCCCATTTCCTGTGTCTACGTCGTGCTTGCCCCAGTGCCCAGGCCCTTGTTGAACCATTGTCTCAGGATGTCCTTCCTCTGTCTTGTACCTGAGCCTGCTGCACTTTGTCACACCCGTCCCGCCAGCCCTGTACCTGCCCGGGCCACTCCTCACCCGTGCATGTTGAGGAACATGCTGACCTTCCCTTTCTGGGAAGGAACTCTGTTCCGTTAACCGCTGTGTCCCCCGTGACAGACAGTGGCGGGCACATGAACGTCTGGTGGACGGGTGGAGCCCTGGCTGATTTGAGATCCTCGACACTGAGCACAACTGCGATCTTTCCCTCATAGCTCCTGTCACTCGTCCCTTCTCAGCTCAGGTGTTCAGCTACGCTGTGTTGCCCAGGTGGCCCGGGGCGGGCAGCTGCCTGTGTCACTCTTCCCGTTGAGGTGACCCAGCCTTGCTGAGATTGAGATTGTCCTCAGGCGGCACTGGGACCAGCTGTCCTGAGGACGCCCGAGCTCCAGGTGGCGGAGATACCTGGGCGGCTCGCCTGTGCTTCCTGGGCCACAGTGAACAAGGTCGCTCTCTCTCCTCTTGCAGGAAGCCTGCCTCGGCCGGTCTCAGCACTTCCAGCGGAGCCAGGAGGAAGGAGAGAAGAGTTCCAGGTGAGCGACAGCAGGATCCATTTAAATAAAAAGTGATTGTTTTCTTTCATTAAGTGCTTTTGGGGGAAGGAAAAACCGGTCCAGAGAAGAGGGCCTATGGTATTACTTCCTCCTGGTCACAGCTCTGGAGATTGAGTCTGGCCATCCTCGCCCAAAGCCAGGGATGTGTCATGAGACGGTGGCAATCGTTTTGGATAGTGGGGTCCTTTTCAGCCATGCGGTTCGAGGGCTGTGGCCAGGACACATCCCTGGGAAGGGGGGTGTGGGGACCCATGAGCTGAATTCATTATCTAAAATCACAGTCCCAAAACGGAAGCACATTAGTTATATGGGGGTGCCTGTATGTCCAATTTTCCTCCCCAGTAAGTCTGGGGTCACTGTTAGCCCCCAGCCTCACTGGGTCTTGGCAGAGCGTGGCCTGGATGGTAGACTCTTGGGTCTGGGTCGTGGAAAGTAAAGACTGCGACGCGATGAAGTGCGTCTCGATGTGTGCTGTGTGGCATTGCCCAGTTCATAGAACTTAGGGTTTTCGTTCCAAAGGAGCTAAGGCTTAGGTGTTCCAGCGTTGCTTTTTAACCTTGCGTAGAACATCTGCTATATTTATGTGCTGCCTAGTTCTTAGTCACAAGC
This sequence comes from Mirza zaza, assembly GCA_008750895.1. Taxonomy (NCBI): domain Eukaryota; kingdom Metazoa; phylum Chordata; class Mammalia; order Primates; family Cheirogaleidae; genus Mirza; species Mirza zaza. The sequence continues at coordinate 30,491 of VSMD01141092.1, forward strand.
TATATCCTTGATTGTGTCATTGCTTCTGTGCAAAATTCAGCACTGTGTCAAACAAAACAGTGGTATCCTAGTTTTCCAGAAACTTGAAACTCCTTTTCTTCCCCACTGTGCCAGACAGCCAGAGCCTTCGAGCTTTCTCGTTGAGTGCAACTGTTTGCCGACAGTCTTAAAAAGACCCAAAGCAGGATGGGCTCCCCTGCTTGGAACTGGGGGTGTCCTTTACCCCACGCCCTCGGTTGCCATCCGGTGGCAGACCCTCCATAAGTATTGGTTCTGTCCCTGAGACCCTGCCTGGTCCAGGCCTTGACCCTTAGGTACCTGCACCCTGAGAGTGGCCGCCTGGTTGTCCCTAGCTTCCAGGCACCTGCCCACCCTGTGCTCTGAGCACACTCACTCTGCCAACGTGACTCATCCCTGCCCTGGGGACACTCAGATTGACCACCAGCTCTCTGGCTGACTCTGTGGTCCTTGTTAACCGTGGGGGTGCCTCCATTCCTCTTCCTGTTGTGGCTGCCGTCCTAATCCCCAAGAGAAGAATCGAATCCTGGCACGAAGTTACGGTTGAAGTCACAATTGCACTCACAAACGCTTTTGAGCTGTGTGACATTGACCGTGTCGAGCAAAGAGAAACCTCCTGGCTCGATAGGCACCTATAAAAATGTAGAGTCATTCTTTTGACATATTCCTGAGCACCTATTCCATGCCAGGTGGTGGAATATAGCAGCAAGCAAAGGAGACAAAAATCCCAGGTCCTCGGGGAGCCCTATCGAGGGGAGGCGGCATTGTAGCAGATATGTAGGAGACGTGGCGTGTTGACCGTGACACATGCTGTGGGCAGAACGGGCAGAGCGTGCTGGGGTCTGAGCTGAGTGGAGCCCTGAAGAAAGGAGGCGCTGGGGGTGGGGGACACAGTGAGGGGTCAGGATGGCTGAAGAGAGCAAGTGAGGGAGGTGGTGCAGAGCCCTGAAGGTGCCTAGAGGCCTCCTGAGCTGGTGGAGCCAGCGGGCCTCAGCCCCCAGAGGGGCAGCCTGGAGGCCCAGCGAGGGGCTTTGCAGGCAGGAGGGAGCTGCTGGTGGCTGCGCTGATGCTCACCCGACCAGGACTGGGGGTGGGCCATGGGCCCAGGAGTGGGGAGGTCCTGGTGGTCTGGCCCAAAGGAGTTCAGCGCAGGGGGTGAGGCTGAAGGTGAACTGCGGGATTCAAGGAAGAGAGAGGAGAGGAAGAGGAGTTGCGAGTGCAGGGTGCTTGGTGTAAAGGGGGGCGGAGAGATGGGAGGTGAGGTGGGCGTGGGGTGCACACTGGGATCCGTGGAGGCTGCAGGCGGAGGTGGGAGCTGCTGGGTGTTTCCTTTCGGGGTAGGGCTGGGCTCCAGCGCCCAGAATGGAGAGCTTGCTCTCCCCGGGGGCACAGAGGGCCATCCACAGGGGGCGGGATACAGCTCTCAGGCCTGGAGGGGGCTGGATGCACTGGTGGGAGGGTCTCCTGGGCCCGCTTCTGCCCTCCCAGTGAAGCAGGAAACAGGCCAGCAGCTGAGACTGGGGGGCCAGCAGGCACAGGAGCTGAAGGTTGGGGGGCAGGTACGGGGAGGGGAGAGGTCTGGGCGAGGGTGGGGCATCCATGAGGACAGAGCTGGGGGGAAGGAGGAAGCAAACTGGACACTGTCCAGGAAAGTTCTTTCTTCCTTCCCTCCCCCACCCCAAGTGCACTTGCTGCTTTGACCTTTGGGCATGTTCCTTGGGGCATATTCCTTGATCTTGGCTCTTCTGCTACTCTGTGGTCCCACCCCTGGCTTAGAGTTTGCATACAGTAGGTGTCCCATAAATGTTCTTGAATACAGTGAGTGTCCCATACATGCTTGAGGCTGCTAAAGGACAAGATCAGAGAGGAACAGGGGAGCAGTGGCTTCTGTCCCTGTCACTGAGTAGGGAGAGTCACAGCCTCTGGCTCTCTGGGGCGTGGGGTCCTGGGTGGGCATGGGGTCTGGGGGTGTTGGGTCCTCTCAGGCCACGACAGTAGTTTTGTTATAAACCAACAGTGTGTCCCCCACAGGTGGAAAAGTGGTTGAGTCCCGCTACTTGGACTACGAGAAGAAAACAACCAGAAAGGTAACACGGCACTCCGTTCATGCCTGAAGCAGTTCTGAGCATGCTCCTAAATAACTGGGACTCGAAACACCCGGGCGAGCCGGTCACGGCCTGGTCCTGAAGCAAGCAGGTCCAGGGCCTTCGTCCAGGTGCTTCGTCAGCTCTTCATGCCGAGCTGGCGTCTCTGTCGTGAGCAGCCCGCCGCTGTGAGCATCCTTCTTACAAAGCTGTGCTCTCTGTTGACGCATAGACTCGTTCTTGCCTTTCAACCCAGTAGTTCACTTTCTGGACTCTGAAGCTGTCTCATCCAATGCCCAGCGCACAGTCCTTGTATGCTGTCCGCAGGAAGGGAGTTTTACTTTTTGCTTTCCAACCTGTTTGCCTTTTGTGTTTTGTTCTAGGACAGGGGTCCTCAAACTTTTTAAACAGGGGGCCAGTTCACTGTCCCTCAGACCGTTGGAGGGCCAGACTATAGTTTAAAAGAAACTATGAACAAATTACTATGCGCACTGCACATATCTTATTTTGAAGTAAAAAAACAAACGGGCAAAAACACCCACATGTGGCCTGTGGCCTGTAGTTTGAGGACACCTGGTCTAGGGCCTCCACTGTGATGTTGAACAGGAGTGGTGTCTGCACCTTGCAATATTCTTGCCCTATATAAGATTTTCCTTTTGCTTTTGGTTATTATAAGGGCTGTACTCCATGTGTTGCTTGGTTTTTTTTTAAAATAAATTTTGACAGTTAATACCTGTATAAAAACTTTGTCTTTCCTGGTGACCAAGGTAATATGTTCTTTCTGGAAAACGAGCAGATACTGAAAAGTGTCCAGAAAAATCGGTCACCTGTAATCTACTGTGTCAGAGATAATCACCAGCAGACATTTCGGTGGTTTCCTATGCTCCTCGCATGTGTGTGGCCACTTTTCGAAATAATTTGGCCCGTGTATGTGAGATAAAATTTCTAAACTCTTTCAATCTCTCCCTTGTCTCAAAATAAGAGCATTTGCAAAAAGCAGGGCAGACTGCGTCGGGGACCCTTCTCCTGAAGGGAAGGCGTCTTGCCCTCTGAATGTCGCGCGTTCCCACAGCAGGCTCCTGAAACAGATGCCTTGAAGACCGGCGGGAGGATACCTGGAGGTGGGAAGAAACCCAGCCAGCTCCAGAAAAGCAAAGGTGCGAAGCAGCCCTGACCCTCAGTCCGTGGCGAGCGTGGTGGCAAAGTGTGTCTCCACGTGTGCCAAGTTAAAGCTCCCTCCTTCCTTCCTGGGAAGGCTCAGGGCCTCTGTTAAGAGTCTGGCGTAAGGACAGGTGGGGCATGTGGGGGGCTGAGCGATGGCTGGGAAGTGGGGGGTCACTGGCCCCCTGTGTGGTCCCAGAGAAGAGCCACGTTGCCACCGTGGCGCTCCCTTGTGGCATCAGCTCCTTGTCTGACGTCCCCACTGGCACTCTGAGAGCAGCACTCTCAGAGAGGATGTGAGGCCTCATCCTCCCCCTCACCGGCCTGGGTTGCCTTCCTCCTCCCCTGCGCCAGCAGCTGGGTGGTCTGTCCTCACCCTTCCTTCTAGAAGCTGCCACCAGAGTGATGTGAAAATCTTTTAGTTTTCCTCACTGTGGCTATGACAGGAATTCACTGTACAAAATGGAAAATGAGGGGCAGGTTGGGGACCTCACTCTCGATCTCCCGCTCCGACAGTCGCCGTCGGTGTATCTGGTGCTCAAGGCATGTCCTCGCGCTCAGTCGCGAGGTCCAGGAAGGCCTCTCCCCGGCGTGGCACTCGCCCTGGCTCTCTGTCCAAGTCTTCACGTGCATGCCTCCACTGCAGCCGTGGCAGCTCTCTGCACGAGGCTCCTCCCATTCCCAGGTCACATGTTTCCCCAGCTGCACAGTCCGTGTTCCGTTACCCAACACAAGAGCGGGTGTCGTGCATGCCACCTGCTGACGTCTGCAGCCGCTGGAGCCCTCGTGCGGCTGCAGCGTACAGACCGTGTAAAGCAGGATCTCACGGTTTTGAATTCGGGCTCTCCCAGGGAGGACAAGCAGTCCAGAAGCTGCAGGAGAAAGCAGCCGAGAGCACGGAGAGCAGAGCAGGCGCAGCACCGTCTCTGGCCCTCAACATCTTCTGCGCCGGCAGAAAGGCCTATTTGCCTCTTTTTTTGTTTGTTTCTGTTATAAAGAATGCCCCTTTTCTCATCGTACTTTACAAATAGACTCAAGTTGCTGGCTGGGAGTTTCCACGGGTTTTTCAGTCCTTTCTGCTACCTGGGAAGAAATTGGGGTTTTGGGGAGAAGTGGTATTGTTAAAAAAGCTGCCTGCGTTTCCGCACTGTCCATGTTGACTTGCTGGGACTCGTGTCTGGACAGCAGACCGCAGCGGGGCCGGGAAGGGCGACCTGCAGTCCACGTTGCTGGAAGGGCACGGCTCGGCCCCACCCGACCTGGACCTCTCCGCCATCAACGGTGAGTCGTCCGTCTCCCCCCTCCTGTCACTAGCTGGGGGTAGCAGCAGATCTCAGCAGGCCCCGAAAGTACAGACGTTCCTTCACTTACCATGGGGTCCGCATCCCGAAAGATCCATCGTGAGTTGAAAACACCATGAGTCAAAAATGTATTTAGGCCGGGCGCAGTTGCTCATGCCTGTAATCCTAGCGCTCTGGGAGGCCAAGGCAGGCGGATGGTTTGAGCTCAGAAGTTTGAGACCAGCCTGAGCAAGAGTGAGACCCCGTCTCTACTATAAATAGAAAGAAATTAGCTGGACAACTAAAAATATATATAGAAAAAATTAGCTGGGCATGGTGGCACATGCCTGTAGTCCCAGCTACTCGGGAGGCTGAGGCAGGAGGATCATTTGAGCCCAGGAGTTTGAGGTTGCTGTGAGCTAGGCTGATGCCATGGCACTCTAGCCTGGGCAACAGAGTGATACTCTGTCTCCAAAAAAAAAAAAAAGATGTATTCAATGCCCCGATAAAGCCATTGTAAAGTGGGACAATCTTAAATTGAACCATTGCAAGACCAGATGCTCCTCAGCTTTCGATGGGGTTGCATCCCAATAAACCCATTGCAAAGTCAAAATATAAATCAGGGACCATCTGTATGCATTTCTCACCATTAAAATGCTCTTCTTTATCTTAGAGAAAAGTACAGTAAAAAAGGCTCCACAATTAGAAAAAACGTCAGAGAAAACAGCATCGACGTCATTTTCTGCCCCTCAGAAAAAGAGCCCGGTGAGTGTCTGAGAGGAAGGAGTGGCCGTTAACAGGCTGCATGAATCTGATTCTGCTCCCGCCCTCTGCCGGGGTCACCCGAGGCCCCAGGGCTCCTAGAGCAAACAAGACACCCGTGCCCCTTAGGATAAAAATCAAGACCAGAAACGTTCTTAGATCATTTGTAGAGTTTGTTTCCCCAAGCACACACACGGCAGTAGAAACCAACACGGGACCATGTGGAAAGTGGGACTGCGTCCTTCTCTGTGCTGGGGAAGCCGAGAGGCCAGGCCCCGGCCCCCGGCAGGAGCACAGCTGGGCCGTGGTCTCACCTGGGTGAGGACAGGACCCACAGGCGAGTTCTGGTCCCGGCACAACACCGAGTCGCTGGGTGCTCTCAGTTGGCCTTTGGCTGCTGCCGCCGCCCCTTCACCGCCTAGTGTGGCGGGAGGGCCAGACCTCCCTCGTCCTCTCAGTGCTGGAAAAGACTGCGCGCGTGGGAAACAGAAGCAGCAGGGCCTCGCACAGTAGAGGATTCCCAGATTATCAAATTAAACACAGAAGACAGGAGTCACGCTTCTGCCCCTGCTGGGTTCACACCAGCTCATCCGGAACTGAAAGGGTCTTTTTCTTCCTCTCAAGAGCCCATCCGAAGACATGGAGATGATGGAGTCGCAGACGCTGCTGCTGACTCTGCTGGCTGTCAAGGTGAGAGCAGTCCTTGGTCACCTGTGCCGTGGTGCCAAGCAGCCTCAATGGCCCACGGGGAGGGAGTCCCCTCCAGCCTGAGCTTTCGTTTCCCGTTTAACAGATGGAGAAGGGTCTTGCTCAGTTTGAAGAAGAGGCAGAAAAACACTTATTAAAACTGTGCAGAGAGAAGGAGGAGCTGCAGAGAAAGACCCACGAGCTGAGGCGCAGACTTCTCCTCTGTCAGAAGAAGCGGGAGCTGGAGGAGGCGCTTGACGCCCAGGTTGGTTGTGAGCCACACGTGCGAGTGGGGCTCTGAGCTGAGCATTCTGGCAGGGCCATCTCCCACTCTTGCAGGCAGCGTCGTGGTAGGACTTTGGGAGGCCGAGGCAGGAGAATCGCTTGAGGCCAGGATTTCAAGACCAGCCTGGGCAAGAGCTGGTCTATTTCTACAAAAATGGAAAAATTAGCTGGGCATGGTGGTGGCATACCCGTAGTCCTAGCTACTTGGGAGGCTGAGGCAGGAGCAACACTTGAGCCCAGGAGTTTGAAGTCACAGTGAGCTATGATTGCATTATTGTACTGTAGCCCAGGCGACAGACCCTCTCTCTAAAACAAAAACGGTAATATGTGGATTTTCTACTGCTGTGGTGGGGGGGAGGTGGCAGCCCTAACCCCGGATTTGTTCAAGGGCCAACTGTGTATTGTCGCAGACCCAGGCAGCACGGACAGGGTGGGGCGGGCCGTGCCAGGTTGGCCTTGGGAGGCAGGCTCATATGTGGAGCGCTCCAAGTTAGGAGGACCAGCCTTCCTGGGTCCGTTGTGATCCCAGTCGAGGGCCCAGGCCCAGAGCACACTGGAAGGAGAGGAGCCTGGGCTACCCTACTGTCTGCTGGGCCGTTGGCGGTAGGGGAGAGCTTGCACCTGCCCCCGCCCCCTCAGAGGCCTCCCGAGCTCTGACCCCTGGGGCTCAGGGAAGAGCAGTGCCGTAGCTTCCCCTTGCACGAGCCCTTCAACTTCCGGGCTCGTGACCACAGGGTCCCTCCCACAGCCCCCTCCCGTCTTGCTTGCAGATGGAGATGCTCAGTCCCTTTGAGGCAGTGGGCGAACGCTTCCAGGAGCAGTACAGGATGCTCGCCACGGCCCTGGACGCCACCCGGCACGAGCTGCCCGTGAGGTCCATCCACCTGGAGGGCGACGGGCAGCAGTTCTTAGGTAGGAAACGGGACGTCTCGGCTGCGCCGTATAGGCTGCGGCAGTGAGGAGCGCATGCCAGTGCTTCCCGTGGGCCTGACGTCGTCGTGACAAGTGTGCTCTCCCGTCTAGTGGCAGAGAATGGTGGGGACCGGCCAGGCTGTGGTTCCTCTAGGGTCTTGCCTCCAGGTCTTGAGTAAGCAACTTTTGGGATTTGAACCCAGGGCTGTGGGATTCACAGTGATCTCGTGTCCTGCCGAAAGGCATTCTTGCGGGGGCAGCCTGTAGTCCCTGGGCCCTACACGTGCGAATCGGTGGCTGGTGGGGCTGCAGGGCCACCGGCGCACTGTGGCCTGCCCGCTCCGCAGAGCGGTGAGGTACTTCCTGTGCACGGGTTTCCCACCTGGCCCCACTGGAAGCCCGTGGCAAGTGTGAAAACTGCCAGGCCCCAGCCCCAACCCTCTTTGGAACAGGTGTGCTCCTGGAGTGAGTTTCAGCTGCCCGGAGCCTGGGTGTTCCTAGGAAGAGCTCTCCTGCGTCATCTCAGCAGGTTTGCTCGAGGCTGTCGCGGTAGAACACTGTCTGAGACGCAGAGGGGGCTTCCCCGCGCGCCCTCCGGCAGCGCATCCGAAGCAGAATGAAGCCGCGGGTCCAGGGTCCCAAAGGGTGTTGCTCAATCAGCAGCCGAGGGCAGAAAGGGTTTTAGTGAATCGAGCTTTTCCAGTGTGACGTGGTCTAGGCGTAACGCTGAACTTTGGAAAACAAGCCAAGTTGTAAAGAAAAAAGTGACAGTTGTGGGCAATGTCGCGGTTTGTCCATTGGCGTGTTTTCTTTCCATGTTAGCGCAGCATGGTGTGCATGGAAACAGACTCGACATTGAGCCACACGTATCCCGGTTTCCCACTTACTGCGTGCACACTTCTCTCTGTTGGACGTCGTTATGAGAAGGGTATAATGGGCACATAACTCATCACACGGGTGTGTGCAACTTGGCCCTCAGTGGATGCTTGTCAGCGTCCGGGTTTCTGGTTTTATGGCGACTGCAGTCCCTTCTGTAGCCATAACTCTCGGGCTCCGTCCCTGCTGAGCGCTGTAGGTATTGCCAGGAGCAGGACTAGGGACTTCATGCATTTGCTGCAGCTGCCGTAACAGATGGCCAGGACCGGGTAACGCAAAGGAGCAGAAACGTGTTCCCTCCCAGTCCAGGAGGCCAGAGTCTGGAATCAGGGCGTTGGCAGGACTAGTTCCCTCCAGGCTCTAGGGGAGGAGCGAGCCCAGCCTCCCTCCTGGCCTCTGGTGTTGCTGGCGCCCCTTGGCACTCCTTGGCTTGGGGCTGCGTCACTCCAATCTCACGTGGCCTTCTCCCTCCATGTCTCCTTATCTCAACTCTCCTCGCCTTGTAAGGACACCAGTTACTGGAATAGAGCCCACCCTAGTGACCTCAGCTTGACTCAGCCCATCCGCAGAGACCCCGTGTCCAGCTGAGCTCACGCTCCCAGGGAGCTGTGAGCAGGACGGAACCCTGGGGACACAGTTCAGTCCACACCAGGACGGAGATGCTGTTCTCGAGGCTCTCAGGGTCCCAGAACGTGATCCTGACGTACCGCTGGCCTAGATATGACGTGTGTCCGAGGGGGGAGAGGTGCGTGGTCTGAATGCACGTGGCGTACGTGCTTGGGTTGCGTGTGTCCCTCGGCTCAGGGGATGCAGGGCTGCTAGATCAGGGAGTACAAAGGAGGGGATTTTACAGTTGCTCCTGGCCTGGCTGGGAGACCCTGGGTGACGCTGGCACAGCGTGGCCTTTCCTGCGTCTTGCACTGGTTTCTGTCGAGGACACCAGAGTGGCATTCTAGGTCTGTTTGAATGAGCACCTGGTGGACATGCCTGTCCCACTGTCTCAGGCCACCGTAATCTCTGGCCAAGGGACAGAGAAGTTACCAGTGCACGAGTGTCTTCCTCTGCTTACCCTTCTTGCCTGTGAGCTCTAGCAGAGCACTGCCGTGAAGAGAGAAAGATCTAGCCGGCCACTCATCTGTGTGTCTGTTGCTTTGGGCACCGTGCAATCCATCGCTCACGACTGCTTCCCCTGCCCTAGACGCCCTGCAGTCTGAATTGGAGATCACTCAGAAGCTCCTAGAAGATCTCTGCCTGGGCAATTCAGAAGAAAACGTGCAGGTGCTGGACCTACTGGGCGAACTCAAGGACGTGGCCGTGAAAAAGGACCTAGAGCTCCGAAGGTATCTCAGAAAATATGTTAAGAAAAAGGTGGCACCCCGTCCAGGCAGGACGTGGGCTGTTGGCGCTGCGCTGTTTAGAGGCTCCTAGTTCCCCTTGGGGTTCAGCCCCCTGGGCGAGCCGCTCTCCCACAGACACTGTACGGTATGGGAGCAGCCAGCAGGGGTCACTGTCGTCCGCGTTGTGGACAAAGTCTCAGTCCAGGAGTGGCATCTTAGGTCCCCTTCTCCCCGCTTTGGAGTTGGTTCTGAGGGAGTGGGGACGCTGGTGCCTTGGGGACCAGAGGGGTTGCAGGGCGGGCCCCAGGGCCCCAGATTCCCAGTGTGAAGGTCGAGTGAGACAGGGAGGAGGGAATGGCGGGAGAACTCACACCCAGCTCTGGAAAGTCTGGGAAGTTCTCAAGCAGCCAGAAGAGAAAGGGCCTCGCCCCTCACCCACCCTCTGTCCCCAGAATAGCCAGCACGGCACAGGCGCCCTCGGGTCAGCCCTGTTCGGGTTCTAAATGTCTTCCAGGGTCAGAGTTTGGGAGCGTGTTTTTGAGCTCTTTATTGAAGTATAAATACAGCAGACACAGATCCTAAGGGACTGCTCGGTGGCTATCACGGAGCCTGTGCCCTTGTGGGACCAGCCCCTAAATCTGACACAGCCTGTGACCAGCCCCCCCGAAATCCCTCACGACCCCTTTTTTTCACCGCCCCCAGGAGATTTCTAACTGTGGGCTTTTGCACCTCTTCTGGAAAGAATCTTGTTTTCTCCTCCTTACAAGGCTCGATCTGTCTCCTGAGATGCCTGAAATATCTGGAAAGGACTCATGAGACACAGCCGCCACCTGCTCTGGCCTGTCTTCTGTGGGTGGCTGCAGGACAAAGTCAGGGCACACTGAAGGTTTGCAGATGGCAGGGGTCACAGGTTTGAGCAGTTAAACACGGAGGGGTCACACACTTCTCCACTGCCGTGTGAGGGGCACGAAGGCAGGGACTTTATCCTGTTCCCAGCTGTCCCGCCTGCTCCTGAGACAGACGTGTCCAGTGGTCTTGGTTTTTGTTGCTTCTAACAATCACTGAAACGGGGTCATTGATAAAGACAGGGAATTTATTTCTTACAGTTCTAGGGACTGAGAAGTTGCAGGTTGAAGGGTCACATCTGGGGAGGGCCTTCTTGCTCGTGGGGACTCTGCAAGGCGGTGGTGACTCGGGATGTCACGTGGCGAGGGGCTGAGTGTGCTGGCTCAGGTCTCTCATAAAGCCACCAGCCCCCCCTCCCGTGATACCCCTTTAATCCACTGATTCACGAGTGGCAGGCCCTCGTGACCCAGTCACCTCTTAAAGGCCCCACCTCTCAGTGCCCCACACTGGGGATTGCGTCTCAGCATGAGTTTGGAGGGGACAGACGTTCAAACCGTAGTACCAACCATAGTGCTGATGCGTTCTGAGTATTTCTTGACCCAGTGAGTCGTCTTTCACGCTGGCCTGGTACCGTCTTAGGAGTTTCCCTGATTGAGTCTTCTCCACCCCACCCTGCTCCCCGCGCTCCCCCACGGAGCACACAGGCGACGTGGTAACCCACCCCCCCCACGCCGCAGCCCCTCCTTCGCCACCAGGGGCTCTGCTTGGATCCGGCGCTCAGCCGCGGAGAGTGAGAGGCCTCCTCTCCTCCTCTCGCCTCCACAGGAGCTTCGCCCAGGTGCTGGAACTCTCCGCCGAGGCGAGTAAAGAGGCCGCCTTGATAAACCAGGGCGTCTGGGAAGAGGCCCAGGGCCTGGCGACCCCCAGCCAGTGGTACTTCAGCGAGGACAGCACCTGCGAGGAGTCCCAGGGAGCAACTAAGAGCGCAGCCCTGCTGGAGGACAGCGCGCCGCCTGCCCCATGAGTCCACACTCACGCCGCGTTCACCAGCCCGAGCAGAGACCTTCCTCCAGGCAGATGAGGAGAAAGCCTGCTGTGCCTCTGTGCCAGTGGGGTCTGCAGTGACATGTCAGTGACAGTCAGGACACTCAAGCACTTTATACACTACCTTGTTTGATACTTAAAATAAACCCGTTTGCAACTGGAGCCTTCGTTTTCTATGCAGGGGACAGTTGCAAGGCCTGTGTTGTCTCAGGTTCCTGTGAGTGGCTGATCCTGGGCCTTGGGACCTCCGAGACATGACAGCGTGCCGCTGTCAAGATGATTTTGCATCCTTCCGTCACAAGGGTGGTTTTGATGACTCTCTGATAGTAAGACAGGGATTGGCTGACAAGTCAACAGTTTTCGGTCCCAAGTTCCAGTAGTTGTTGCTGGGAGTGCTCACAGGCTGTGGCCGTGGCCCAGAGAATTCTTCCAGGCAGCTCTCCAGCTTCTTCCCTGCTCTGTGTGGGCTCGGGGGTCTCACTGGTCCTCATCGCACTTTCCAGTTACTTGTGCACGAGGGCAGATGTCTATGCCTCTGATTGACATCTCCAGGTGGGGGAGACAAACAGGGGTCACAACCAGTATGCACCCCCATCTGACATTCAGGTAAGAGATGCACCTCTTCACCTCAAGTGGTCCAGGCATACGGTTCTGGTCTGAACTTTCACCTTAACGCCACCAACCCTCACGGTCCCCGCTGTGGCCTCTGCGAGGGCTTCAGCAGCAGGTCTGGTTTTGCCATAGTGGATCGGGGAGAGGAGACACAACTTCTGCAATTTCCATCCAAGCCTCCACCCCAAACCCATCGTCTTAGTCTGTTCAGGCTGCTAGAATGAAATGCCACAGACTGGGTGGCTTATTATTAACAAGAGAAGTTGGTTTCTCAGAGTTCTGGAGGCCGGGAGTCCCAAGTTCAAGGTGCTGGCAGATTTGGTGTCTGGTGAGGCCTGCTTCCTGACTGGCCACCTTCTGTCTGTGTCCTCACGTTCCTCAAGATGCTGGCAGATTTGGTGTCTGGTGAGGCCTGCTTCCTGACTGGTCACCTTCTGTCTGTGTCCTCACATTCCTCACGTGGTGGAAAGAATGAGGGAGCTCTCTGGGGCCTCTTTTAAGGGCACTAATTCCATTTAGGAATGCCCCCCCTCGTGACCTAATCACCCCCCAAGGCTCCGCCTCCTAATCCCATCACCTTTGGGGGCCGGGTTTCCAGCATAGGAATGTGGGTGGTGGACACACACGCAGACCACAGTACCCACAAACCCCACATTTCTGTGTCCTCTCACGCCAGGGCTAATCTAAAGCCGCCTGCGTCAAGGAATCCTGGAAACTGTTCTGCGCACTTGACTTTATTTCCCACTGGTGAGCTTTTTTTTTTTTTTTTTGAGACAGTCTCGCTTTGTATTTGTAGCCCAGGCTAGAGTGAGTGCCATGGCGTCAGCCTAGCTCACAGCAACCTCAAACTCCTGGGCTCAAGCGATCCTCCTGCCTCAGCCTCCCAAGTAGCTGGGACTATAGGCATGTGCCACCATGCCCGGCTAATTTATATATATATATATATTAGTTGGCCAATTAATTTCTTTCTATTTTTATAGTAGAGACGGGGGTCTCGCTCAGGCTGGTTTTGAACTCCTGACCTTGAGCAATCCTCCCACCTGGGCCTCAGCCTCCCAGAGTGCTAGGATTATAGGCGTGAGCCACCTCGCCCGGCCTCCCACTGGTGAGCTTTGAGAAAACTTTGAGTTCACAGCAGGGGGTTGAGCTGAGGGACCTTAGCCCTTTTGTCATTCTTTATCTGGATTAATCTGATTATTGCCCATGATGATTCCAGGTGTGGTTACACATTGTAATCTCTGCCTTCCAGGTTTTCAAATTTCTACAAACTGGAGTAAATATAGCAGACTTGTTGGGGCCCTTTCAAATATTGAAGGACCCTAGATGGTCCCTTCGGTTCATCCAACCTTCCAAAGTGCTGTCTCAAGACCCTTGTTTCAATCCTGGGAATGTCCATACCAAGGGTTTTAGGAACCCTGTGCCAGGAACTGGACAAAGACCAAATATTATATTTTTTAACTATATTTTTACTATAATGCATGTCCCCCCAACACGGCGTGGGTTGGGGTGGGTGTGTGTCGGCGGCGGCGTTGACAGGGTCTCACGGTGACTTCTCCAGATTCCCAGCCTCCCCAGGGGGCTGTTTGTGAGTGCCAGGGGGCACAGCTGCTGCCTGATGCAGGTGAGGCTACCGGGGCTGCCGCCAGCCTCCGCGTCCCACACCCGCCACGATGACCCAGGGCTTGTGGACTTGGGGCGCCCGCAGCAGGATGTGAAGCTGAGCGGAGCCGGCCTTGAGGTGGCAGACTCGGACCCCGAGCCCGAAGGGGAGTTGGAACACAGGAGAGAGCTGGGCGCCGCCACCGCCATCTTTCCCAGTGCGGCGCTCGCTTCCGGGCAGAGGCACGCCTCACTTCCGGCGTTTTACTTCCGGTAATCCCTGAGCGCCGCCACGGGAGCCGGGACTAGGGAGAGCCAGGGCAACAGAGCAGGTTGGCTCCGGAAGTGGCTACGCAGAGCGCCGCCATGACAGGCCGTGGCCGGAAGAAGAGGTAGGGCGCCGCCACAACAGGGAGGGTCTGAAAGAGCTAGGGTTGCCCGTGGGCGCTGCCGCGCCGGACTGAGACCGGAAAAGACGAGACACGCCGGGCGGGCTAGGCGCCACCATGACAACCTGAACCGGAAGAGGCGACCCCTGCTCCGTGATTCCACCGGCACCAGCCTGTCGCGAGGGCGGAACCCGGACGCTGAGGAGGCGGGGCCGGTCGGAGAAACACGGCGTTTCGGGGGCGGAGCCTGCTGTGAGGGCGGGGCTTGTGAAGGGCGGGGTCGGGACTCGAGCCGGAAGAGCCGTAATGTAATGGGTAATAAGTAGACGAACTATGAATTTGTCTAATTAATTATTACTTTAACATAAAAAACTAAAAATTGATAGTCAACCTAAAATTATATATTAGCATTAGTCCGTGTTATTTAACTGTACTGGTGCATAAATGCTGCTTGAACAGAAACACAATAGGACTACTTAATAGGGCCAGTTAGTGGTAATTTATAGCAGGACTAATTAAACAATTTGTGTGAGAAAAAACATTTTATAATGTTTCTTTCAGTCCTCTGATACAGCAATTTATTTAAACTCCTTTTTAAATTCTTTATTGGATATTTAAATTTTGTAGGTTATTGTTATTTAAATTTTGTAGGTTATTTGTTGTGCATTCTTAAGATACGTAAAGGTAACTCCTTGTAAAAGGAGAATGTGAATGCAGTACGACTTAATAATCAGATACTAATATTTAGCAAGATAACCGTCAGTAAAAATAACGGCGACTATTTTTTTCTGTCCCATGAAAGCATAGCACATGCAATTATGTGTAGTACATTAACACTTGACAATGATAATGAACAACTATGCTAATGGTTTATGTATTTACCCTACTATACTTTTCATTATTATTTAAAATATGTATTTAAAAAAAAGTTAGTTGTAAAACAGCCTCAGGCAGGTCCTTCAGGAGCTATTCCAGAAGAAGCCTTTTGTTATCAGAGGAGATGACAGCTCTGTGGGTGCTGTTGCTCTGAAGACCTTACAGTGGGTCAAGACATGGAGGTGACATTGATAAGCCTGACCCTGTGTAGGTCTAGGCAAATGTGTGTGTTTGCTTCTTAGTTTTTAACAACAACAAAAAAAAGTTTAAAAGGAAATTCTGTTTTTAAATTTTAAAAATAAAAAACGTGTAGAATAAAGATATAAAGAAAAAATATTTTTGTGCCACTGTACAATGGGGTTGTGTTTTGAGCTGTCAAAGGTTTTAAAAAAACTTAAGTTTTAAAACTTAGTCAAAAAGTTTTAAAACTTGAAAAGGTTATGAAGTTACAACAAGCTGAGGTTCATTTATTATCAAAGAATGAAAAACAGTTTTTTAAAAAAATAAATTTAGTGTTGCCTAAGTGTAGAGTGTTATAATTGGCTGCAGTATTCAGTACAGTAATATGCTGTGCAGGCTAGTAGCCCAGCAGCAATAAATAGGCTACAAGACTTAAGAAAGTTATTAAACTTTCTTTAAAGTTTAAACTTCCTTATTAAACAATAGGCTGTAGACTTAAGAAAACGAAAAGATCATCTAATCCATTCTAAAAGTAAGCTGTGTTTCCCTTACCCCGTGGGGTTCTTTAAAACCCAGATGTATATTGTAAAAGCTCACCCTATAAGAAACTCTGCTTGCATGTGGAAACTTTCACTTCTGAGGGGAAATTAAGTGCTTGATTTATTTTTTCATTTTTTTAAAAAAATTTCAGCATATTACGGGGGGGGGGGGGTGTGTGCAGATGCTTTGATCACATAAATTGCCTTGGCGCCGCCTGCGTCAAAGCTATAAGCATGCCCATCCGCTAGGTGGCGCACACCGCACCAGTACTACCTCTATGGAAGGAGGTATGGAGACAGCTCAGAGAACTAGACATAGAACTACCATGTGATCCAGCAATCCCACTGCTAGGTATTTACCCAAAAGAACAAAAGACACTCTGTAAAAAAAGACACTTGCACTTGAATGTTTATAGCAGCACAATTGACAATTGCAAAGGTGTGGAAACAACCCAAGTGCCCATGAATCCATGAATGGATTAGTGAAATGTCGTGTAGGTGTACCATGGAGCTCTACTCGGCCGTAAGTGCATGATTTCAATGATCTTTTATGAGCCTCCCCTCGGTAACACTCGTCTTTCTGAAAAGAAGTGTCCTATATTGCAACACCTGTAGTGTGAAAGCCAAGTCTAAAAACTTCCTACCCTGCTTTAATGCTGATTTAATAAAGGAACATATGTGTGATTCGACATGTAAGTAAAATACAGTTTCATCTTTAAGCAGAAGGTTTACATGCCCTTTTATTTTTTTTTTTTTCACTCTACGGAATGATATTTGAGATTTCACAGGGTTTTTATAATGTTTTACTTCTGATGTAAAATATTATAAAATACATTACCTTTATTTAACCACTTCTGTACGAGCGTCGACTATAGTCGACAGCCACAGATGAACCAAGCGTCGACTTTAGCTGACAGCCGTGATATGACTTTTCCAATTTTTCATTTACCAAAAAAAAATCGTGAACATTTAAAAATAACGTAATAAAAACATAAATGTATATGTTATCTATTCTGATTGACATTACAAGTAAAGCTGGCTGTAAAGTAAAACAAGCTTTCAGTGCTTTAAAGCTTTCCCCATCACACAAGAGCAAAATGGATTCGTCGTCAATGCACAGCACAGACTATTGTGCGGATTGTGAGTGCTGCTGTGGGCAAGGTTTCGCGGCCGGTGAGTGCCATACCGAAGTGGTTACTATCCACATACCTGAGTAATGTTTATCCTACTCTCTGGTGGTGAAATCATTTTTAAAATTAAAAGTGAGTGCTTATGGGCCAGACACAGGGCACAGTGGCTCATGCCTGTAATCCTAGCACTCTGGAGGCCAAGGCAGGAGGATGGCTTGAGGCCAGGAGTTCAAGACTAGCCTGAGCAAGAACAAGACCCAGTCTCTACAAAAATTAGAAAACTTAGCCTGGTGTGGTGGTGCATGCCGGTAGTCCCAGCCATAAGGGAGGCTGAGAGAAGGAGAGTCAGGAGAGCCCAGGAATTTGAGGTTGCAGAGAGCTATGATGATGCCACTGCCCTCACCCTGGGCAAAAGAGCGAGACTCTGTCTCAGTAAAAAACAAACCAACAAACAGGCCGGGCGTGGTGGCTCACGCCTGTAATCCTAGCACTCTGGGAGGCCGAGGCGGGCAGATTGCTCAAGGTCAGGAGTTCAAAACCAGCAAGAGCAAGACCCCGTCTCTACTATAAATAGAAAGAAATTAATTGGCCAACTAATATATATATAAAAAAAAAATCAGCCGAGCATGGTGGCGCATGCCTGTAGTCCCAGCTACTCAGGAGGCTGAGGCAGGAGGATTGCTTGAGCCCAGGAGTCTGAGGTTGCTGTGAGCGAGGCTGACGCCACGGCACTCACTCTAGCCTGGGCAACAAAGCGAGACTCTGTCTCAAAAAAAAAAAAAAAAAAAAAAAACCAACAAACAAAAATGGTGCAAGGGTGGAGGGTGCTTCAAATCACAGCTGCACTTAGATTTTCCTCCCCTTTTGGAGACAGGAGCTCAAATGAAGCTTAATTTGATTTAGAACAAATTATGTTGTATTTCTCAGACAAAGGGGTCATAGAGTCTAGCTAGAGCACGTTTATTTATCTCGTGTTTTCTCCAAGTCTTTAATGCCCCACGTGGCTAATTAGGCTGCAGAAAAATAACACAAAGTGGCCAAGGTCCACCCCTGTGTAGTAAAGAGACACCACCGGCCCTGAGACCAGCGTGGAGGTGAAGCACCAACCAGTGTCTTAAGAGTCAGAGTTGAGGCTACAAGACCTAGCTGTCCCTCCCATGCGAATCTGTTCCCTCCACTTCCAACCCTGAAGTACCGTGTTTCCCCCAAAGATAAGACCTCCCCATAAAATGAGCCCCAGCAGGATTTCTAAGCATTTGCGCAATAGAAGCCCTACCCGGAAAGTCAGCCCTAGTGACCGGCGTGGCTGCGCAGCGCATCTGCACAGCCCGTGCGTGTCGTCGCGGAGCGGGAAAGAAGAGGAGCAGCCCTTCCCATCCGCCCTATGACAGCTCTACTGCTCGACACCGGAGATCGGGGCCGACGGTTCTGAAGGAAATAGAGTCGCAAGACATTCAGGATGGGATTCGGGGTTTGGAGAGTGACGATGATGTTCCAGAAGAAGACGACTTCACTCTATTTGAATATATGTGGATTGCTGCACTGTACTTAAAACACACACACACACACACACACACACACCTTGAAAATAAACCCTAGGGTGTCTTCTCGAGGGAAAATAAATATAAGACCCTGTCTTGTTTTCGGGGAAACATGGCATGTGCAACAAAGGGCTAACTCAATGGGATTGGGGTGTTCAGAGTCTGCACACCCCAAAGAAAGGACTGGCCCTTGAGCGTTTCCTGGGAGGTGACCTCTGACCCCTTGGAATGACCTGACTCACAAGAATGTGGTCTATGGCGAATGCCTGTGGCCCTGGACCGCTCTGCGTCAGACCGATCTCCAAAGGGACTGCGGACTGAATAGGTTAAGGTCAGCGAGCGCTCCGGGCCTGTGACGGAGCCCCAGTAGAAACTCTGAGCACCAGAGCGCAGGCGAGCCTCCCGGGTTGGCGAGACCTCACAGGCGCCGTCACAGGTCACAGATCGGGGCTGGGAGAACGAAGCGCTGCCCGCAGCTCTGCGGGAGGGAACTAGAAACCCACATCTGGTCTCTCCCGGCCTCGGCCCCGCGCGCCCGTTGCTTTTGCCGAGTTTAATCTGCACCTGTCAGGCCGGGCGCGGTGGCTCACGCCTGTAGTCCCAGCACTCTGGGAGGCCGAGGCGGGCGGATTGCTCGAGGTCAGGAGTTCGAGACCAGCCTGAGCAAGAGCGAGACCCCGTCTCTACTATAAATAGAAAGAAATTAATTGGCCGACTAATATATATATATATAAAAAATGAGCCGGGCATGGTGGCGCATGCCTGTAGTCCCAGCTGCTCGGGAGGCTGAGGCAGGAGGATCACCTGAGCCCAGGAGATTGAGGTTGCTGTGAGTGAGGCTGACGCCACGGCACTCACTCTAGCCTGGGCAACAGAGTGAGACTCTGTCTCAAAAAAAAAAAAAATCTGTACCTGTCAGTGTAGTGAGCTGTGACTGCGAGGACGACAGCCTTTCTGAGGTCTGTGAGTGTTTCTAATGAATCATCGAACCCGAAAATGGTCTTGGGGGGACCTGACGCAGAGGCTATGGGTACTGCTTTGTTATGGGAAACGGTGGCTTTTTCTTTATCCTCTTCAGTTCCACCACTCCTTGAGAAACTCAGGAGCATGAGTTGACCTCTCCTTCTCATGCCGCCTGTCCCTTGTCCGCTGCCCTCCCTCAAGCTCTCAGCACGCGCTCGGAGATGAACGGAGACCCTGGACACCTCTCGTGCCTGTTCCTTTATTTGAGTATCCTCCCCGCGAAACAAGCTGAGCAGAACACGTGTGTTCAGCCCGCGGTCGGTTGGGCATGAGATTGTCCCCGGGACTCCCCTCCCCGTCCCCTTCCCTCCTTTCTGGCCGGCAGGGCTGGGGGCCCCTCACATGGCACTCTCGTTGCCTCCCCGCCCCCTGGAAGCCCCCTTCTCCTGGGCCATGAGGGACTTGTAGGGCTTCCCCAGGCTGGGGAGGGTCAGCTCGGCCTCCTGCAGCTCCAGCTCCCGCTGGGACAAGTGCTCGATGACGGCCGCCCCGATGGAGTCCCCCAGCACGTTGGTCATCGTGCGAAGCCGGTCCCTGGCGGAGGGAGGGGGCGAGAGGGGAGAGAAGCAGCTGTTCATGGGGGCCCGAAAAGCTGCACAAGGGAGAGGGCGCAACAGAGGTCGGGGACGGCGGGGAGCTCCCTGTACCTGCCAGTAGCATCCGTGACCCCATGAACTCAAGCAGCAGCTTCCTCACCCTCCGCTCCCTCCGTTTCCCCTCCTAACAAACCCAGGCTGGACCCGCTCTGAGATAGTCACATTTGATCTTACCAATGCGACTTTAAAAAAAAAAAACACCAAGATAGGAACATCTGATACAGATGGTTAGGCGTCGTAGCTGAAAATCATAAAGGAAAGGAAGGTGACCAGCGTGAGCAAATCAGGCCAGGCCTGAGCCAATAGAGGCGCTGACTAGGGCGGGCTGCCGACTGTCAGATGGGACTCAGGCCCAGCTAACGCTCCCACGTGGGGATGGGCAGTCCAGATTTTTTTTTTTTTTTAATGTAAACCTCCTGCTTTTTAAAAGCTGAGAGTATTTTCTTTTTGATACAGGTTCTCACTGTCTCCCAGAGAAATGTTTTGAAAAATGTATGCAGTGCCATCTACTCAGGAAAATGAGGCAGGAGGAGCCCAGCCTGGGCAACACAGCAAGACCCCATCTCTAAAAAAAAAAAAAAAAAGAAAGAGGGCCGGGCGCGGTGGCTCAAGCCTGTCATTCTAGCACTCTGGGATGCCGAGGCAGGTGGATTGCTCGAGGTCAGGAGTTCGAAACCAGCCTGAGCAAGAGCGAGACCCCGTCTCTACTATGAAATAGAAAGAAATCAATTGGTCAACTAAAAATATATAGAAAAAATTAGCTGGGCATGGTGGTGCATGCCTGTAGTCCCAGCTACTCGGGAGGCTGAGGCAGGAGGATCACTTGAGCCCAGGAGTTTGAGGTTGCTGTGAGCAAGGCTGACGCCACGGCACTCACTCTAGCCCGGGCAACAGAGTGAGACTCTGTCTCAAAAAAAAAAAAAGAAAGAAAGAAAAATATTTCGAGCCAGATCTGCCCATGGATCCCCTTTTTCTGACTTCCACGTGACACAAGTGAAAGAGAAGTTTCTCTGGCTGAAGGATAGAGCCTTTGCTGTATGTCTCCTCCCCCCCTTACGTCCCAAGGATAACTCCGTGGCATCTGGGGTACTCTCTCCGAGGACCCCTTTCACTCTAAAATTCTGGAGCTCTGTGTCTTTGCTGGAGTAAGGCCCCATGGGTTAGGAGCCATGGGGAAGACACAGCCCGGGTCCAGCCTGAAGGACACTCACAGGAACCAGTCCACGGCTATGATGAGCGTGATGTCTTCCGTGGGCAAGCCGACCGACGTGAGCACGATGACCATGGTGACCAGACCCGCCTGGGGGATGCCAGCCGCCCCGACGCTGGCCGCTGTGGCCGTGATGCTGCGTGTCGCGGGGAGACGGGGAGAGAAGGGGGAGAGAGAGAGAGAGAGAGAGAGAACACACAGACGGGAAGGGATCAGCTCCCCGAGGCGTCTTAATTAGACACCTGAGCCAGACACAGAAAGAAAAATACTGCATGATCTCTCTTTATATGTAGAATCTACAAAAAAACCCAAAAAAGAACATAAAAAACAAAAGCCGCATATACAGAAACAGAGCGTGGACTGGCGGTAACCAGAGGCCATGGGGGACTAG
The DNA here is from genome assembly GCA_008750895.1 of Mirza zaza. Classification (NCBI taxonomy): domain Eukaryota; kingdom Metazoa; phylum Chordata; class Mammalia; order Primates; family Cheirogaleidae; genus Mirza; species Mirza zaza. The sequence goes on from VSMD01141092.1 coordinate 51,869, forward strand.
GAGGTGTAGTCGAGGGACACAAAGCTGCAGTTACGTAGGGTGAATAAAGCTAGAGATGCCACGTCCCGCAGGAGGCCCGCCGTGAGTGATGTCGTGGTGCACACTGGGAATTTTCTAAGGGAGTCGATTTTAGGTGCTCTGGCTAGAAAACAAAAGGAAGATAACTCTGCGTGCGGATGTTTCTGGTGTGTCAGACCGCTGACCTGCAGTCGCCCCCTCGCCAGGTACGTCAAAGCATCATGTCCTGCACCTTCCGTGTATGCAATAATAAAAAGTGAATTTTTTAAAAAGCCAGCACTTTGCTACATGCAAGAAACGAATGAATGAAATTCCCCCAAAATGAAAAGCAAATGCTCAGGCGACTTCCACTGAGGGCCCAGGCAGGCGGGTCCCCCTCATCCTTGGCTGGCTTCCGGTTGGAAGTCGGTTCCATGATATGTTTAGCAGATGCAAGAGCAGGTGTGGAACCAGCTGCCTCTGAAGCCCGGAGAAACGAGGAGGCATCAGACTGCACGGCAGGCAAGTGACCTCCCTGGACGTACGTGTGCTAGAAGCAGGTGACCAGGACAGCCAGGTCCAGGTGCTGGGAATGGAACTCTAGAAGGGGGGGCCAAGTTTACAGCCAAGAGAAGAAATCATCTACCGGCTGGGTACAGCGGCTCACACCTGTAATCCCGGCACTCTGGGAGGCAGAGGCGGGAGGATTCCTTGAGCTCAGGAGTTGGAGACCAGCCTGAGCAAGAGTGAGACCCCTCCCACCTACCCAAAATAGAAAAAATTAGCTGGGCGTGGTGGCGCACGCCTGCAGTCCCAGCTACTTGGGAGGCTGAGGCAGGAGAACTGCTTGAGCCCAGGAGTTTGAGGTTGCAGTGAGCTATGATGACACCACTGCATTTTAGCTGGGGTGACAGAGTGAGACTCCATCTCAAAAAAAAAAAAAGAAAAAGAAAAAATGCTCAATATCTTTAATCATCAGGGAAACGCAAATCAAAACCACAATGAGACATCACCTAACTCCAGTGAGAATGGCTTTTATCAAAGAGTCCCAAAACAACACATGCTGGCGTGGATGCAGAGAGAAAGGAACATTCACTCCCTGTTGGTGGGACCACAAACTAGTACAACCTCTATGGAAAGTAGTATGGAGATCCCTCAAAGGACTAAAAGCAGAACTACCATTTGATCCAGCAATCCCACTACTAGGTATTTACCCAAAGGAAAAAAAAAAAAGACACCTGCACTCGAATGTTTATAGCAGCACAATTCACAATCGCAAAGATGTGGAAACAACCCAACTGCCCATCAGTACATGAGTGGATTAATCAAATGTGGTGTATGTACACCATGGAGCACTACTCAGCGATAAAAAAAGAATAGTGACCTGGTTTCTTTTGTAACAACCTGGATGGAGCTGGAGACCATTCTTAGTGAAGTATTGCAAGCATGGAAAAACAAACACCACATGTAATCAATACTAAATTGGAACTAATTGATCGACACTTATGTGCACCTATGGAAGTAGAACTCAAGGGAAATCAAGGAGGTGGGAGGGGGAGGAGGGGAAGAGTTAATTCACACCTAAAGGGTACAATGCACACGAACTGGCTGAAGGGCACACTTCTAGCTTTGACTCAAATCGTACAAAAGCAAATTATATGATTGTCTACAGTGTTGAGCGAATGAAAAAAAAAATATATATATATAAAAAAAAGGTGGAGAGAACGAAAAGGCAGAACATACGGTGGAAAATGAAAGAGACAGTGGTTCCCTATCAGAGAGTCACACACCTGTCAGGCGATTGTCAAACGGTCAACAGATAACAAGTGTCCGCGAGGGTGTGAAGAATAGGGAACCCTTGTAGACTGTCGGTGGCAATGTCGATTGGCACAGCCACTGCGGAAAACTGCACGGAGGTCCCTCAAAAACATTAAAAGTACAACTACCTGGCCGGGTGCAGTGGCTCACACCTGTAATCCCAGCACTCTGGGAGGCCGAGGCAGGCGGATCGCTCGAGGTCAGGAGTTCGAGACCAGCCTGAGCAAAAGCGAGACCCTGTCTCTACTATAAATAGAAAGAAATTAATTGGCCAACTAAAAATATATAGGAAGAATTAGCCGGGCGTGGTGGCACATGCCTGTCGTCCCAGCTACTTGGGAGGCTGAGGCAGGAGATCGCTTGAGCCCAGGAGTTTGAGGTTGCTGTGAGCGAGGCTGACGCCACGGCACTCACTCTAGCCTGGGCGACAAAGCGAGACTCTGTCTCAAAAAAAAAAAAAAAAAAAAAGAGATTGTCCCACTTTACAATTGCTTTGTGTGTGCGGAGTGTGCACAAAGGCGCTTTGCCCAAAGACTAGTTACAGAGCGTTCAAAAAATTCATCCTTTGAATACACATTTAGTCAGCATCTACTACGTGCTAGACACCTAGCAGAAATTCCCACAGAAGAAAATCCCTGGCCAAACAGAGCCTGCATTCAGAGGAAGGAGGCAATAAGCACGATGAATAAGTGAAATCCACACTAAGGCCGTTGGTGCCACTTGGGGAAACGGTGCAACCTCACAGAGTCCAGGTGTACAACCTTAAACAGGGCTTCCCTGAAAAGATAACACTGGAGCAAAGACCTGGAGGAGATGATGATGTTTGCTGTGACTTTTACAAGGACCGAATTAGAACCTCTGGATGAGGGGACCCAGGGATCTATGTTTATAAGAAGAACCTCAGGTTATCAGGATGCACCAGGCATACTTTGGAAAGCGCTGGACAAAGGGACGCCCCACAACAGCATGTGAGAGGAGAACTGGTCGGGCACATCTTCCCAGCTCCGGACAGCCTCAGGTGGGAAAGTCTCACCTCCCACCTCACCCCGCACTGGGTCTTCCCACATCCCCCTCCCAACATCTCAGGGCTCCCTTGCGCTCCAGCTGTGGCTCCCTCCTCCCCCACGGCCAAGCTGGCATCTGACCTCTTAGGTCCCACCTGCGGGCAGGTGCCCCTCCCCAGGGCACCTCACCTGATGGTTGTGATCTGGCCCAGGTTGAGCTCGTAGTTGTTGACTTGGGCAATGAAGATGGCAGCCAGGGCTTCGTAGAGGGCAGTGCCGTCCATGTTGACCGTGGCCCCCACGGGCAGCACGAACCTGGTGATGCGGCGGTCCACGCCCAGGCCCTCCTCCAGGCAGCGGAAGGTGATGGGCAGCGTGGCGGAGCTAGCGGAGAGAGCGAGCCGGAGGGTGAGGACAGGGCGTGGCCGGGTGGGGCAGGGGCGTGGCCGTGGGCATAGCCAGGTGGGTGGGGCATGCCTGCAGAGGGGGCGTGGCTGGAGGGGGAGTGGCTGTGGGCATAGCCAGGTGGGTGGGGCACGCCTGTGGGGGCGTGGCTGGAGGGGGAGTGGCTGTGGGCATAGCCAGGTGGGTGGGGCATGACTGCGGAGGGGGCGTGGCTGTAGGGGCGTGGCTGCGGAAGGGGCGTGGCTGGGTTGGGTGTGGCGGAGAGTGGGACCTGGCTGAGAACGGGCACAGCTGGGGGGCGCTGAGAATGGGGCATGACCAGAGATGTGGCTGGGAACAGGGCACGGCCAGGTGGGAGCAGGGGCATGGCTGAGAATGGGGCGTGGCCAGAGGTGGGCTGAAAATGGGGCGTGGCCAGAGGTGGGGCTGGGAATGGGGCGTGACCAGAGGTGGGGCTGAGAATGGGGCGTGGCCAGAGGTGGGGCTGGGAATGGGGCGTGGTCAGGGGGTGGGGTTGGGAATGGGGCGTGGCCAGAGGTGGGGCTGAGAGTGGGGCGTGGCCAGGACAGCAAGGGGCCAAAGGAGATTTCTCCTTGGAAACACAGAGAAGGCCAGGTGAGGGTCCAGCAAGAGGCAGAGGGCAGGGGCATAACATTTCAGAGGCTGATTGTGCAAGGCACGCGGGGAGCTCCTTGGGACACAGGGAGAGCAAAGCAATGCAGGTCCCCCAGGCTGAAGATCTCTTGACCCGCTTACAGCCGATAGCTTGAGGCCAGGGACTGGACACTAGTCTATGCCACTGGCTCACTCTAACTGTTCACTGCCAGAAAGGAGAGGATTAATGGTCTGCTGACCTCCCACACCTCAGCGCTAAAAGAGGGGTACTACGGAGGACCCTAGTTCCCAGCATGGTGAGTGACCTTGGCTGTGCTAATTCTCTCTCTCTCTCTCCCTGCCGCTTCACAGGAGAGGAAGAGTGACTTCACTGGTTGGGAAATTTAGCAGGAGTGGGCCATCTCGTTTGGGATCGGCCTGCCCACGGGACCTGTGCTCTGCCTGGTCGGCTTTACATAATTCAGCAAGAAGCCTGGACTCACGGAGCAGGCCTTTGGGTGTCCGGCTTGGCGGTGACCAGGTGGGTTTAATTCCGGGACAGGGCAACATCAGGCTGGCTTAGCCACAGCCCAAAAGGCACGCTGGCCGGCCAGCATGTCCGGCAATTTAGAAATGATATTTTCCCTCCATCTGTTTGGCTCTCATGACACTTCTCAAATTGTTTTGAATTTGGGTGATGTGGGAAGAGGGGCTTTTTGTTAGCCCCCTAAAACTACAAAAAAAAAAAGAAAAAGAAAAAGGAGAAGGAAGCCAAGAGAGCTCCCAGACACTGTCTCAAGGAGAGATGAGATCTGAGCGAGGAAACGACTGAGCTCTCGGGGCAACCTGGAACCTTCCTCCCAACCTCAAAATTGGCATGTGGTTCTCTCCTCCAGATGAAATGGAAAAACAGGAGAGGAGGAAAAGGGACCAGGAGAGCCAGCCTAGGACAAGGTCCAGCCCCCAAGAGACCCTCGAGGGCCCCTGACAGTACTGCGCAGCTCAGAAGGAGAATCTACGGCAGGGACGGGGCAGGACTCCTAGGAGAGCCCAGGAAAGGCGGGGAGCGAGCCCAGGGAGGGCGCCGGGGCAGGAAGCAAGGCCATACCTGGACGACGTGCCCATGGCGGTGATGAGGGCCTGCAGCATGCCCCCGATGAAGGGGAAGGGGTTCCGGTGCGTGACGAGGAAGTAGATGAGGGGAAGGATGCCACCAGCGTGGAGGAACAAGCCCACGATGACAGTCAGGGTGTACATGCCCAGCTGGCCTCCCAGGACGGCCATGTCTTCCATCTCCAGAATCTTCCCGGCAATCAGGAAGAGGATGCCCACAGGCGCGTACCTAGGCAAGCCACACACCTGTCAGGCCTCCCTCCCGACCTCCCTGCGGGGCTGAAGCCGGCATCTCCAACGCCGTGCCCACGGACGGCCCTGGAGCCAGGCGGCGCCCACCACGCGGCACCCCGCTCCACCCCAACCCTCCCCACGCCCCAGAGCCCAGCCCGCCTCCTGCCCCTGCTCGCCCCGACAGCAGGGAAGTTCCCGCAACTCCAGGACATAGAACCTTACCGGGTCCCTCCGTCATTCACTCCCCCATTCAAACCCTCCCCTCCTGCCCCCAAATAGTCACATCTTCAGCATCTCCTCGCTAGACAGTACCAAGATAGTCCCTACCTCCGGCCTTCTAAACTTCCCTTATTTCTTGCTTCCAGTTCTTTGTTCCACACTTGAAACCCTCACGCCCCTGTTCCCCTTCCTAGCAGCACATATTGTCACTCATGTGCCGGCCCGGGTTATTTCACCAGCACCTCCCACCCACATCTCAAACGACCAGACCTATCAAAATCACCGACGTGTTCATTCATTCGAGGGCCAGTGAGCACCTGCTAGGTCCCGGGCACATGGTTCCTGTCCTCATGGTGCTTACGTTCTGTTATGCACAGAATGCTCCTGTCTGCCCCAAATTCGTACGCTGAGATCCTGATCCCCAAAGTGACAGTGTCAGGAGTTGGGCGCCTTGGGAGGTGGGCTGGGTCACGAGGACGGGGCCCTCATGAATGGGATGAGTGCCCTTATACAAGAGACCCCAGAGAGTGACCCTGCCCCTGCCACCAGGTGAGGACACAGCAAGCATAAGGCCAGACGATGGCCTTCACCCGACGAACGTGTGGGTGCCTTGATCTTGGATTTCCCACCCTCCAGAACTGGGAGAGGTAAGTCTTTGTTGGCCGGGTGCGGTGGCTCACGCCTGTCATCCCAGCACTCTGGGAGGCCGAGGCGGGTGGATTGCTCGAGGTCAGGAGTTCAAGACCAGCCTGAGCAAGAGCGAGACCCCGTCTCTACTATAAATAGAAAGAAATTAATTGGACAACTAAAAATATATAGAAAAAATGAGCCGGGCATGGTGGCGCATGCCTGTAGTCCCAGCTACTCGGGAGGCTGAGGCAGGAAGATCGTTTGAGCCCAGGAGTTGGAGGTTGCTGTGAGCGAGGCTGACGCCACGGCACTCACTCTAGCCCGGGCAACAGAGCAAGACTCTGACTTAAAAAACAAAAAGAATGAGTGGATGAACAGGTAAACGAAGATGTGAACGAGTGAGGAAATCACTGCAGAAGGACAAGGCAGCAGCGAATGGATGAGTCAGCAGGTGAAGGAGCCGGGACATCGGTGAATGACTTTGGCCAAAGGTCTCCGGCAAGCTCTCCCCTGGCCTCCCCACGGCCCGACCCCCGCCCCCGGCTCCTGGTCCCCGCTGGCACAGCCCAGCACTCACCAGATGATGATGCCCACCAGCCTCATGATGGCCTCATTGAGGCTGTCGAAGAAGTCCCTGAGGACCCGGCCCTTGTGCTTCATGCCGCCGATGACCAGCCCGAAGGCCACAGAGAAGACCACGAGGCCCAGCGCGTTGATGCCGTTGGCGGAGCCAGGCACGGGCACGGTCTCCTCAAAGCTCACCACCTCTTGCAAGGTGCCCAAGGCCCGGGTGACATTTTCCAGGAAGCTGGTCCCGTTCTCCGCTGGGAACGGGGGAGGCTCGGACGCGCCCAGCTCGGACCCGTTCTCCGTCCTCACGACGGTCCTGGTCACCACCCTCGTGCTGTACTGCGTCTTGAACTGAAACACAGACACGCCCGCCCACACCTGGCTCAGAGGCTGCAGCCACGTCGCCTAGACCAGGCGTCCTCGAACCACGGCCGGAGAGCGCCCGAGGGTGTTTCTGCCCGTGTGTTTTTTTACTTCGAAATAAGATATGTGCAGCATGCACAGGAATTTGTTCCTAGTCTTTTTTTTTTTTCTTTTTTTTTTGAGACGGAGTCTCACTCTGATGCCCAGGCTAGAGTGAGTGCCGTGGCGTCAGCCTCGCTCACAGCAACCTCAGACTCCTGGGCTCAAGCAATCCTGCTGCCTCAGCCTCCCGAGTACCTGGGACTACAGGCATGCGCCACCATGCCCGGCTAATTTTTTCTATATGTATTAGTTGGCCAATTAATTTCTTTCTATTTATAGTAGAGACAGGGTCTCGCTCTTGCTCAGGCTGGTTTCGAACTCCTGACCTCGAGCGATCCTCCTGCCTCGGCCTCCCAGAGTGCTGGGATGACAGGTGTGAGCCACCGCGCCCGGCCCTGTTCCTAGTTTTTTTAAAACTGTAGTCCAGCCCTCTAACGGTCTGAGGGACAGTGAACCGGCCCCCTGTTTATAAAGGGGACCCCTTTAAGGACCCCTGGCCTAGAGAGATTCCTCACAGACACCAGTTCCTGGTCCCTGCAACCCAGGAAGTGGTGCTGGGCGAATCCGACTGAGTGAGCGGATGGTGTGACCAGTGCACAGAAGCATGAGTGAATGAATTAGGAAAGCCACTGCGGAAAACAGTACGGAGGATCCTCACAAAATGAGAAATAGGTTGGGCGCGGTGGCTCACGCCTGTGATCCCAGCACTCTGGGAGGCCGAGGCGGGAGGATCGCTTGAACTCGGGAGTTCGAGACCAGCCTGGGCAAGAGCAAGACCCCGTCTCTACTAAAAATAGAAAGAAATTAGCCAGGCATGGTGGCATGTGCCTGTAGTCCCAGCTACTCGGGAGGCTGAGGCAGCAGGATCGCTTGAGCCCAGGAGTCTGAGGTTGCTGTGAGCGAGGCTGACGCCACGGCACTCACTCGAGCCTGGGCAACAGAGTGAGACTCTGTCTCAAAAAAAAAAAAAAAAAATCAGAAATAGAACTGCCCTAGGACCCAGCAATCCCACTACTGGGTATATATCCAAAGGAAATAAAGTAAGTATTTCAAAGAGATATCTGCACTCTCATGTTCTTTGGAGCACTATTTCAACAGCCAAGATATGGGAGCAACCTAAGAGTCCATCTATAGCTGAATAGGTAAAGAAAATGCTGGCCGGGAGCGGTGGCTCACGCCTGTCATCCTAGCACCCTGGGAGGCCGAGGTGGGAGGATCGCTTGAGCTCAGGAGTTCAAGACCAGCCTGAGCAACAGCAAGACCCTGTCTCTACTAAAAGAAAAATAGAAAAATGAGCCGGGCATGGTGGTGCACACCTGTAGTCCCAGCTGAGGGAGGCTGAGGAAGGAGGACCACTTGAGCTCAGGAGTTGGAGGCTGCAGTGAGCTACAAGGGCACCACTGCACGCTACCCAAGACCACAGAGCAAGACGCTTTCTCACGTTAAATAAAAATAAATAAATAAATAAATAAAATAAAATGTCTTAAAAAGAATGATGGAGGCAGTGAACAACGAACGCATGGAAGCATGAGTCCCGAGTCTGCATTTTTCACAAGCTCCCCGGGGCAACATTCATCCCGATTTGAGAGCCTTCCTCCCCTACCATGTACGGTCAGGAGACCCCGAGTCTCCACCCCAGCCTGGAGACCTTGTCCCGTCCCATGCCCAGGCAGCCCTCGGCCCAAGTCCTTCTCGCTGGTCCTCCCTTGATTGTCCCACCCAAGGGAGACACGTTCTAGACTCATCCAAGAGCCCCATCCCCTCAACACCCGCCGCCCCTGCGCAACCCACCCCCAAACCTCCCTCATCCAACCGTGCCCTTCCCCTGACCTGTTTGAAGCAGGCCTCCACGAGGTTGGGCGGGAACATGTTTCTGCAGAACAGCATCGGAGGAGGGAAAGCGGTTAGCCCCTGGAGGGAGCGGGCTCGCGCCGTAAGGGCAACACGAACCATGACGACAACGGCGCAGTGGACACATCCCACAGCGAACGCATGCCTGGCCCCCGCCCTCTGACGCAAGCACTACATAGACAGCCCTGGAAGTGAGTGCTGCTCACGTCCCCTTCTTAGACGGGAAGAAACCGAGGCTCAGAGGACGTGCGCAGGCCACCCGCAGCCACCCAGCTGCTAAAAGGGGCAAACGCACCTCCAGATCGGGTCCACCTGAGCGCCCTGCCAGGAGCCCTACGTCAGCTTGGGGACATCAGTTCAAACACGCGTGCACCAGGGACAGCCCCGCAGGACCACAGAGGGCCCCTAAACCCCTGCGGCTCGAGGTTCCCCCAAGCCGGTGGACTACAAGGTTGCAGCCCTGGCTGGACCTCACTCTGGCTGGCAGAGTCGCGCTGCCCGGAGAGAATCGCTCGCCCACCACGGGAGCCTGAGAGCACCCGAAAGTGCCGGCTGTCCCGACCCCACCCCGAGACGCCGCGGTGGCAGCTACAGCCCCTCCAGCCCAAGGGCCAGAAGGTCGCATCTGAGGAGGCGATGCAGTTGGAGAGCGTGTGTGCAAAGCCCCAGGGCAGGAGTTGGGCACCAAAAACGAGTGCCAGTGGGTGCTGCCCCTTGCCAGGCCGGGTCAGCCTCGCTTCTTTTAGTCCTTCTGCTGCTTTGGCCGCGCGGAGCCGGAAATGCCACCGAGTCGAGAAGGGGTGTCACCTGATCAGATCCATGAAGGCGTCGGCTGTGGGGATGGTCTCGATCCGGCCCTCTCGGCGCAGCCCCTCCTTGGACCCCTTCCCGGGGTGGATGATGGTGACCATGAGGATGCCGATGAAGACCGCGATGACCGTGGTCACCATGTAGTACACGGCTGCCCGCATCCCCATCCGCCCCGTGGCCTTGTTGTCCAGCGACGCCATGCCTGGGGGACAGTCGAGGGTGCGGCCCCTGCATGCCCCGCCGCCCGCTCCCCCACCCAGCCGTCCCACCCTCCCCCGAGTCTCCAGGGCGACTGGCATCGCGCCAGACGCCCCTCCCCCCCATCTGTTCACCCGCACCGCTGCCATCCTGTCTTCCATGGACACCGCCTCCACCCAAGCCCCCTCCCTCTGCTCCAAGCCGCCCTTTTCCAACCCTCACCCCATCCTCGTTGCCCTTGACGGACAGGTGTGGGAATTGGAAAGGACAGAGCTGGGGGCGGGTGGGGACAAGTCCAGGGTGCCATTCACACTCCAGGCTCTCCACAGGACCAGGCTGAGAGGCCAGCCTTCTTCTAAGCCCACGTCTTTCCTTCACTGGTTTCCCTATTGCACTCCGCTCCCCTCGCTTCCTCGTGGGTTTCTCTCGGGAGGCGTCCCTTAATAAACCACCTGCGCAGATATCGCCACCTCAGGCTCTGCTTTTAGGAGACCCAACCTAAGGAACCATTCTTTCGAGCCTCCTTCTTCATCCCCCGTCCCCAAATCCAAGGATTGGCAAACCGCCACCCACGTGCCATATCCGGCCCTCTGCCTGTTTGTTGCAAATAAAGTTTTATTGGAACACAACCGTGCCCATTGGTTCACACATTGTCTGTGGCTGCTTTCGTGTTACAACAGCAGAAATGAGCACGGTTGACCCTTGAACAACACAGGTTTGAACTGCTCAGGTCCACTTACATGTGGATTTTATTCTACCTCTGCCACCCTGAGACAGCAAGACCAACCCCTCCTCCTCCTCCTCCACCTACTCAACATGAAGAAGACAAGGATGAAGAACTTCATGATAATCCACCTCCACTTAATGAACTGTAAATATATTTTCTCTTTCTTACGATTTTCTTAATAACATTCTTTTCTCCAGCTTACTTTATTGTGAGCATGTAATGTATAATACACATAGCACACAAAATGCGAGTTCATCAACTGTTCACGTCATTGGTAAGACTTCCAGTCAACGGTAGGCTATCAGTAGTGACGTTTTGGGGGAGTCACAAGTTGTACGTGTATTTTCAACTGTGTGGAGGGGGGATCAGAAACCCTAACCCCCATTCTTGTTGTTCAAGAGTCAACTGTAGGGCCGGGCGTGGTGGCTCACGCCTGTCATCCCGGCACTCTGGGAGGCCAAGGCAGGAGGATCGCTCAAGGTCAGGAGTTTGAAACCAGCCTGAACCAAGAGCAAGACCCCGTCTCTACTAAAAAAAAAAAATAGAAAGAAATTAATTGGCCAACTAAAAATATATATAGAAAAAAATTAGCCGGGCACGGTGGCGCATGCCTGTAGTCCCAGCTACTCGGGAGGCTGAGGCAGGAGGATTGCTTGAGCCCAGGAGTTTGAGGTTGCTGTGAGCGAGGCTAACGCCACGGCACTCACTCTAGCCTGGGCAACAGAGTGAGACTCTGTCTCAAAGAAAGAAAAAGAGTCAACTGTAGTTGCAACAGAGACCACAGTTCCCTCAAAGCTGAAAACATTCACTACCTAGCCCTCTAGAGAAGTTTTCAGACCCTTGCATAAACCAAGCAAACTCCCATCCCACCTTCCCTCGCCGTCCCGACATGGCCGTCCCACTCACCTTCCACACCTTCGCCCACACCGGCCCCCGCCCACCCAGGCTGTACCCCAGCTACCTGCCCTGCTGCCCCTCCACGCTGCTCCCTCCCCGCTGGGCGGCACCCAGCCCCTTGCGGGCTGACATTGGACCTCCAGGGAGAAGAACAGGAAGGTTACTGAGATAAGTGGCGAAGGTCACACGCCGTCTGGAACCCGGGTCTGATGGGGACCCGGGCTTTGACCGAAGACTCTGAGCAAGATGCAGGCTCCGTGCGCGAGCTGCTGGGCTGGGCCGCCCCAGCTCTGGGTGGAAGCGGGGCCCCGGGCGGCTCTCACCTGTGACCAGGCTGGAGACGATGAGAGGGAGCACCAGCATCTGCAGCATCCTCATGAGCAGCTCTCCGGGAAAGGAGAAGTACTTGATCTGCCGGTAGGTGAGCTGGCACGGGCGCAGGGCGAAGGCCAGGCTGACCCCTAAGGCCAAACGGAGGGGATCACGGGCCGAAGCCTGGCTCGCTGAGCCCCAGGCAGGGCCCGTCCGTGCCAAGGAGGGTGTGTGAGGGTAGGAGTGGAGGAAAGGGAAGAACGTTCAACAACTCAAACATTCAACAAGGCGTGTTTATGCATGCATTGGCACGTGTGTGCACTGTAAAAATGTATGAATTTATGGGCTAACGTGTAGATATGTGCGTAAATGTATAAGCGTCTGCACCCATTGGTGTGTAACATGCATGCACATGACAGCGTATGTTCACTTGAGAGCATGCACACGTGTCTGTAGACGTCGGCCCATACACGTGAATGCGCACATGCACCTTTCTGGCTGTGTCTACAGGTGTGATTTGTGTGTACGTCACTGTTTTCCAACACTGGAATGTATGTGCATTTAACCACCTCGGCTCGGCGCTCACCGGCCGCGACACCTCGCCCACAGTCGCACTCGCAGCCCGCACGGCAGTCTGTGCTGCGCATTGACGACGAGTCCGTCTTGCTCTTGTGTGATGAGGAAAGCTTTTTATTTATTTTTTTTAGACAGAGTCTCGCTCTGTCGCCCAGGCTAGAGTGAGTGTCGTGGCGTCAGCCTCGCTCACAGCAACCTCAGACTCCTGGGCTCAAGCGATCCTCCTGCCTCAGCCTCCCGAGTAGCTGGGACTACAGGCATGAGCCACCATGGCCGGCTCATGTTTTCTATATATATCAGTTGGCCAATTTAATTTCTTTCTATTTATAGTAGAGACGGGGTCTCGCTCTTGCTCAGGCTGGTCTCAAACTCCTGACCTCGAGCGATCCTCCCGCCTCGGCCTCCCAGAGCGCTGGGATGACAGGCTCGAGCCGCCGCGCCCGGCCATGAGGAAAGCTTGAAAGCACTGAAAGCTTGTTTTATTTTACAGGCAGCTTTACTTGTAATGTCAATCAGAATAGGTAACATAGACATATATGTTTGCATTACGTTATTTTTAAACGTTCACAATTTTATTTTGATAAATGAAAAATCAGAAAAGTCACATCACGGCTGTCGGCTAAAGTCGCCGTGCGCGTTCATCTGTGGCTGTCGACTGCAGTCCACGCTGGCGCCGAAGTGGTCAAGCTCATCAGTGTGCGCACTGGGTGTGAGCTCGGGAGGACGCGTGTGCAAGGCGTGAACGCGTTCATGATTCTAATACGCGTGCGCACGTGAGTCTGTCTGTACCTGTACCGATCTGTGCGTGCACGAAAACATGTTCGCGCTTCTGTGCGTGTGTCTGTGCCACGTGTGTGTATGTGAGCGCGTGTGTGTACACACGGACGTACACGTGGCGCTGTGCGCGCACGACACAGCTGCGTCTGCGTGAGCGCGTCCTCCTGGAGGCTTGGGAGCAGGGGGCAGGTGGGGCGTCTGCGTGCAGGCGAGAGGGGACGGGGTGCAAAAGCGAAAAGCCCCGTGGGGTGTGGGGGGGCCCGCCGGGAACGTCCCCCCAAGTCCCCGCCCGCCGGGACGGGCGCGCGCAGAGCTCACCGATGACCACGGCGCTGACGGTCAGCAGGATGAAGGCGTTGCGGCGCAGGAAGCGCAGCACGTGCTCGCGGGTCATGGTCTGCAGGCGCAGGCGCGTGCGCAGCGCTCGCTGCTGCAGCCCGTCCCGCAGCCGCCCCAGCCAGCCCGCGCCGCCCAGCCGCTGGCCGCTCTCGCGCAGGAACAGGCTGTTGCCATGGCTGCTCATGACTCTCTGCGGGGGACAGAGAAGCGCCGGTCTGGAGAGGGGCAGGGCGGAGGGCGGAGGGGTGGAAAGCGGGGGTGGGGGGCACTTGGGGGAAACTGAGGAAGCAGCTCGGGAGGGGAGAAGTCAGTCTGCTGGGACACCGGAGACACCACCCGGAGTTCTAGCGTCGCGCGTCCCGTCCCGGCAGGAAAGGGTTAAGGGTCCCCAGAGCCACCCTGTCTCCCTCCCCCCACCCCCAGGGCTGGGGAGAGGCAGGAGGCAGAAAGCCACACGCTAATGGGCGCTCTGGCCATTTTTCTTATTTCACTGAAGTCATCACAGGCAATGGGGGGGGTTGCCCCAGCTCCCCTTCCAAACTAACAAGCCTTTGCTAAGTGCCAACTGCATGCAGAGCCCCTAGACGCGGCACTCCGGAGCTAGCCCCCAAAATTAATACAGTGCGCCGCAAGGACAGAAGCAGCAGGTGCCTGGCAAACAGCAGGTGCCTAGTAAATGCAGTTGCCCTGCTTAAATGCCCAGGTGAGCAAGGGGAGGGGGAGGAGGGGAGTGATGAGAGAAGGAAATGGTGACAATTTTTAGTACAGATGGGGTCTCGCTCTTGCTCAGGCTGGTTTCGAACTCCTGACCTCGAGCGATCCTCCCGCCTCAGCCTCCCAGAGTGCTGGGATGACAGGCTGAGCCACCGCGCCCAGCCTCCACTTCTTTTAAAATCAGAAAAAAGAAATAAACTTTCAGGTCAAAGAAAATGCTGTCATGTGTAGTACGAACATATCCATTTTAAAAATTGAGGTGAAAGTCACGTAACACAAACTCCACCATTGGAACGCGTGCAGCTCAGTGGCACCGAGTACTTTCCCCACGTTGTGCAGCCATCACCTCTATCTAGTTCTAACATGACGTGTTTATCTTTAGACCAATGCAGTTGTAAAATAGAATTTTACCATCTACATAATTTTTTTTTTTTGAGACAGAGTCTCACTCTGTTGCCCGGGACTAGAGTGCCGTGGCGTCAGCCTCGCTCACAGCAACCTCAAACTCCAGGCCTCAAGTGATCCTCCTGCCTCAGCCTCCCCAGTAGCTGGGACTACAGGCATGCGCCACCATGCCCGGCTAATTTTTTCTATATATTTTTAGTTGTCCAGCTAATTTCTTTCTATTCATAGTAGAGGCGGGGTCTCGCTCTTGCTCAGGCTGCTCTGAAACTCTTGACCTTGAGCGATCCTCCCACCTCGGCCTCCCAGAGTGTTGGGATGACAGGCGTGAGCCACCACCGCGCCCGGCCAACATAATTGTTTTTTAATGGAGGAAAAGATCCACGAAGGAAAAATTCCCTCAGGTCTGTGAAGTCGTAGATTCTAAGCTGCCCTGGACATGTAAAGTGTTTAGTTGGCAAATGGATGGGTAGGTTTTTATCTCTATATGCGTTTTATTTAATGTTGATGAAAAATATAACTATAACAACATTTCGAGGAGTGGTCTAAAGTTTTCATTTTAGATTTTTTTTTTTTTAGAAATGTAAGTGACGGTACATGGATATAGCCAAATGTAAAGAAAAGACACAAAAGCCTAAGGTTGGAAAGACATCCCTGTGTGGTGCCTGCTATACCAGAGGGACTCACACTGGGGCCTGGAATTGTCACCATTTCCTTCCCTCATCACTATATATATATAAAAATTAGCCATGCATGGTGGCACATGCCTGTAGTCCCAGCTACTGGGGAGGCTGAGGCAGGAGGATCGCTTGAGCCCAGGAGTCTGAGGTTGCTGTGAGCGAGGCTGACGCCACGGCACTCTAGTCCAGGCAACAGAAGTGAGACTCTGTCTCAAAAAAAAAAAAAAAAAAAAAAGTGGTAGCAGAGAGCAGTGGTGGAGGAGGGCAGGGGCGTGGGGAGGATGGGGAGAGGTTGGTAAGTGGATACAAAGTGGCAGGCAGAGCCCTGGCACACCCCAGCGCTTTGGGAAGCAGAAGCGCGGTGGGCTTGAGCCCAGGAGTTGGAGGTGACAGTGAGGTGTCATCGCACCACGGCTTGCAGCCTGGGCAATGACAGAGCAAGACCTAGTCTCAAAAAGGAAAAGAAAATCATTAGGAAGACACTCAGTATTGCATCCTGCACGGGACTCTGCGGCTGCCTGGCTTGCCTGAGATCTTCACACTTACAAAGAGAAGTGCTTCCCTTCCCTCGGCCGCTTTGCTTTCTGAGGGACCCCGGCTCCCCGTCCCGCCTCTCTCCGCCCCCCCCCCAAGGATCACCCCCAGCGCCTGAAACTGAATGCATCCAGCGCAGAGCTGGAAGTCTCTGGGAGGTCTCTCAGGTGCACCAATATGTAGGTGCCTGGGGTTTGTTTTTTATTTTTGTAATTATTATTATTTTTATTTCTTTTGCTGCCACTGGCTGAGCAGCTACTTTTCTGGGATCGCCGTCTCCCCCGCCCTCGTCCGCTCCTCCCGTATCCGAGGGATGGGACGTTGCCTTGGCTCCTCAGGCCATGTGTCCTCCAGGTCTGAGCTCTGCTTCCCAGCGCAAAGCGGTAGCTGGGACCCTGCTCCAGACAGGCCGGTCTCCCGAAACCACCACGCTGTTCTCAACTTGCTGTGAAGACAACACCCCAGATGGGAAGCCACAGACTGCCCGGGACACACAATCCCTCCCTCTGCCCTGGAATATCACGTTCCCAGCCACCAAACGGTAGGACGAAGTTGCCCGTGGAAACCAAGAGCGATCACGGAGCTGAGATCTGAACTAGTTAGGAAAACTCAAGAGCCTGGAGCTTTCCCTAGAGGACACAGTTCCGTACTGACAAACCATGGTCTTTGGGCCAGATCTGGCCTTGCTGCCTGTTTCTGTCAATAAAGTTTTATTGACACACGGCCATGCTCATTCGTTACGTACTGTCCACAGCTGCTGTCGAGCCGCAATGGCGGAGCTGAGTTGTTGGAACAGAGATTCCTGGGCCACAAAGCTGAAAATACGTGCCCTCTGGCCCTTTACTGAAAACATTTGCCAACCCCCAGCCTAGAGAAGAGTCTGTGACACTTAGAACAGCATCTGGTGACCAGGAGATAGATGTTGACTGTGGCTGGTAAGAAGCAGAAACCCAACACGCACAAAATCAAGAACGGAGAAAAATGCATTACTGGTTCACATGTACCATGGTGACGCATCCACTGAAAATAATGTTAGGTTTTGAAAAATACACGACTTGAGATGGGACCTCCATTTCGGCCTTTGTGGGTCTCTCTTGGATTTGGGGGCATTCTCCCGTCACCCTGGGCTCTTTCTGTTCTAGTCTCTCCTGGTTCCCGGCCCTGCCTCTCAGGCCCCTGCCCTGGAACTGGCCCTTATAGCTGCGTCCCTGAGGCCTTGCAGGGTGAGGGGTTCAAGGCCAGTCTCCCGCCTGGTTCCCCACGTGCCACGCTCTCAGGTGTGACGGGATCTACCCGCTGCCCCCCCAGAGCAACTGGGAGGTGAGGAAGCCACCCCGAGCAAAAGGAGAGAGCTCTCGGCCGGGCTCCGTGGCTCACGCCTGTCATCCTAGGACTCTGGGAGGCCGAGGCGGGCGGATCGCTCCAGGTCAGGAGTTCGAAACCAGCCTGAGCAAGAGCGAGACCCCGTCTCTACTATAAATAGAAAGAAATTAATTGGCCAACTAATATATACAGAAAAAATTAGCTGGGCATGGTGGCACATGCCTGTAGTCCCAGCTGCTTGGGAGGCTGAGGCAGGAGGATCGCTTGAGCCCAGGAGTTGGAGGTTGCTGTGAGCGAGGCTGACGCCAAGGCACTCACTCCAGCCTGGGCAACAAAGCGAGACTCTGTCTCAAAAAAAAAAAAAAAAACAAAAAGGGCTCTCAGACGGGATGGGACTCAGGTGCATCACACACACACACTCGGGGACACAGCCTCCTGCACCTCTTGTGTGCGTGCTATCTCAACGCGTCCACAACTCTGCACGGACACGCGGTCACACAGACTCTTCAGACGTAAAAGCACACGCACAGCCCTCAGAAACGCAACCCCGCGCACACAGTCCCACGCGCACCCGCCGTGGGCATGCAGGCACACGGCCCCAACACACGCTCGCGCGCGGCCCTGCAGAACTACCCTCATCCACGAAAGTCTACACAGGCAGCGGCAGTCACACAAGCGCTGTGCACGCGCGCACACGCACACAACTTAGGGAACAAAATACGAAACTTGAGACACTGAAATTGCCCCCCACGTGGCCCCGCTCAGCTCCACGCGTCTCTTAAGAAAGGCGCCCGCGCCCCGCCCGTGGACTGCGTCTCGCCCGCCCGCACTCGGCCCAGAGCCCCGCGGCGGGGCCACCGCGGTGCGCCCGCACTAGGGGCACGAACCCGGGGCGCGGGAGCGGGCCGGCCCCCGGCCGCGGACGAGGCCACGGGACGGGCAGGCGCGGAGCTGGGCAGGGGACCCAGGCCCGACGGAGGCGCCGGGAAAGTCTCCCCGCGAGCCGAGCGAAGCGGCCCGAAGCGGCGGGGGCAGAGGCGGCCCCTGCCTGACCGCGCGGCCGGCCGAGCGCGCCTCGCCCGCGCCTCGCCCGCGCCTGCCCGGCGCCCGGGTCCCCGCGCCGCGCGCCGGGTCCCCACTCACCAGCGTCCGGAGCGGCGGGGCGGCCTGCCCGCGCCGTGGCCTGCGCGCTGCGCCCGGGTGCAGGAGCCGGAGCCCGGCGAAGCGCCCGGCCGGGGCCGCGGGGACCCGCCGGGGACCGTGCGGCGCTGGCGCGGGACCGGACGCGCGCGGAGCCGGGACGCGCTGTGTGGCCGGCGGGATCCTGGCCCGCCCTGCGCTCACGTGGGTGTCGGGGCGCCGGGCGGCCGGGGGGAGGGGCGGGGTCCCCTCCGGGATGCCCCGCGCCTCCCCCGCGCCCAGCCCCGGCGCCTCCGCCGCGCGGGAGCCGGGGGCCGCGTGCTCGGGGAGGGAGGGGGCTGGCGGCGGGCGGGGGCGCGTGGCCTCTCCGCCGCCCCCGCCCCGCCCCCGCCCCTGCTCGGAGCCGCGCCTCCGAGCCCCGCCCAGCGCCGCCTCCCGAGCCCGGGGAGGCCGGAGCACCCCCACCCCCTCCCCGGGGAGCGCGGACCCGGCCGTGCGCCGCTGGGCCCGCGCCCCGCACCTCCCTTCGGGCGCACCTTGCGGCCTCGGCCGCTGTGTGTTCTTGAGCCAGCCGCTCTCCCTCTCTGAGCCCGGCCTCCCCCCCCAAACGAGGGCGATGGCTCGGCCGCCCCACAGAAAATTGGAGCTGCGGAGATGGACGCGCGCGAGCCGGGAAGCGCTCCCGCAGCCGGGGCGCCGCGCGGACGGGAGATTAGCCACTGCTGCCCGCGCGGTAATCAACGTCGCTCTCGGCCGGCTGCTTCTCCAGTGGCGCCGGCTCGCTGGCTCCCAGCGCCGCGAACGCCTGCCGGAGTGGAGCGCGGAGCTATGCGGATCCAAACCCGGTGCACATTCGCCGTGACGGCGGTCGTCCTTGAGCGGTTATCGATGGCAGCCTCCTCAGCCAGGCGGGCTCTTTTATTTACACTTAATCCGCGCACCGGTACGAAGTAGTTGCCACTTCCTCCATTTGCAGAGGAGGGGACAGGCGACCAGAGAGGTTCGGTAACTCGCCCAAGCTCACACAGCCGGGAGGCGGCTGCCCGGACGCCAGCTCTTTTTATCCACACAGTCCTGGCTCTGCTTCTTGTCAACAGCTCCTACGTAGGTGATTCTCAAACTTAGCTATCTACCCAAAAGAACAAATGACACTCTATAAAAAAAAAAAAGACACCTGCACTCGAGTGTTTATAGCAGCACAGTTCGCGATTGCAAAGCTGTGGAAAACGACCCAAGTGCCCATATCAATACATGAGTGGATTAATAAAATGTGGTCTATGTGTGCCACGGAGTTCTATTCTGCTATAAGAAACGACGGTGATACAGCACCTCTTGTATTTTCCTGGATAGAGCTGGAGCCCATTCTACTAAGCAATACTAAGGATACTAAGTATCCCAATAATAGAAAAATAAGCACCACGTGCGCTCACCAGCAAACTGGTTTCACTGATCAGCACCTAAGTGGATGGACAGGAATAACATTTATGGGGCATCCGGCAGGTGGGGGGAGGGGATGGGCATACACATGCATAATGGGTGCGGTGTGCACCCTCTGGGGGATGGACACGCTTGGAGCTCTGACTGGGAGGGTGTGGTGGGAAGGGGGGAAGGCAACACACGTAACCTAAACATTTGTACCCCCATAATATGCTGAAATTAAAAAAAAAGTTGCATGACAAACTAAAAAAAAAAAAAAATTTAGCTGTATCTTAAGAGTCACCCGGAGGATTTTTCAAAATCCTGATGCCTAAACCACACCCTAGACCAAAGGGCTCAGCGTCCCTAGGACCCAGGCATCCGTATACTTAATTAATTAATTTATTTATTTGAGGCAGAGTCTCGCTCTGTTGCCCAGGCTGGAGTGAGTGCCGTGGCGTCAGCCTCGCTCACAGCAACCTCAGACTCCTGGGCTCAAGCGATCCTCCTGCCTCAGCCTCCCGAGTAGCTGGGACTACAGGCGTGCGCCACCATGCAGGGCTGATTTTTTCTATATGTTTTTAGTTGTCCAGCTAATTTCTTTCTATTTATAGTAGAGACGGGGTCTCGCTCTTGCTCAGGCTGGTCTGGAACTCCTGACCTCGAGCGATCCTCCCGCCTCGGCCTCCCAGAGTGCTGGGATGACAGGCGTGTGCCTCCGCGCCCGGCCTATCCGTATTAGTGATTCCAATGTACGGCTAAGGCTGGAGCCCTGCCCTGGAAGCCAGGCTCCCCTGGGCCACTCTGGCAAAGCCCACTTGCAACCTGCTCGCTCCCTCTGCTCCAGCCACTGGCTGTGTCCGGATGTTTCCGCACCCTTCTCTGAGTCTGCCGCTGCCCCTGGGCTCCCAGCACGTGCGCTGGTCCACGACACAAATATTTACAGTGCACCCACCCAGCGGCAGGCTGGGCCGGCAGCTGCAGCTTCGGCGGGAAGCCCACAGCCTGCTATAAAATAGCAGCAGTCCTCAGACTACTGGGCCTTGCAGCTCTTTTTTTGTTTGTTTTGTTTTGAGACAGGGTCTGGCTCTGTCACCCGGGCTGGAGTACAGTGGCCTCATCATATAGCTCACTGCAGCCTCCAATCGCCGGCTCACGTGATCCTCCCACCCCGGCCTCCCCAAGTGCTGGGAGTACAGGCGTGAGCCACCCGCACCCGGCCCCCTTTGCACTCTTAAAAAAAATCAGGGAGGACCCCAAAACACCATAACTCAAGTCTACCCGTGAGAAAAACAGCAGACAGATTCCAGCAGAGCCGCACCCTGCGACCCGCCTGCTCAGTGGGAGAGGCAATGACACAAAATGTAACTGAAATGGCGGTACCCTCACAATACCCTGAAATAAAATTAAAGAAAACCCATCAAACCATCAAAACAAGGAAAAGCTCAGAAACGGTCACAGCCAGGAAGAGCCTAAGGAGACAAAATGACTGAATCTAATGTGGGATCCTGGAATAGAAAAATCTAAATACAGTAAGGACTTTAGTTAATAATAATATATCAATAATATTTAGTTAATGTGTCAATATATTAATGTATCACTATTACAATACAGCAATTATACAAATGTACCATGCTAATGAAAGATGATAGGAAAAACTAAGTCAAGGGGGTATATAGGATCTTGCTGTACTAGTATGTTTTCAACTTTTCTGTAAATCTAAAACTGTACCTTAATGAAAAAGATTGTGGAGGACTCCAAAGAGCTTTTGATTATGTAGGTTATCCCTAAGAATCTTTACCGTATCAGAAATTGAAACTGGGCCGGGCACGGTGGCTCACGCTTGTCATCCCAGCACTCTGGGAGGCCGA